>JAGKPY010000031.1:0-252442 GCA_022609225.1 Boeremia lycopersici
AATATAAAGTATATAGTTTAATCTTATATACTATATATTACTTATTAAAAGTAAAGCTTTAGAGACTATATTTATATAGAAGTCCTTTACTATAACTATATTATAAAGAAGTAGGTTCTCTATCTTTTTTCTAGAGAGTCTATAAATAATCTATTAGATTTATTAGTTTCTTATTCTATAAATAAAGAAGGACTAGATATTTATGTTTACTATATAAATATTAGTAGGAGCCTTCTTAAAGGTACCTAGTACTAGCTACTTCTTACTATTTACTAGGTGTACTACTACTTTATTATTAAAGATTATATATTAATAAAGTAGGTACTTACTAAATATAAGGCTTACTAAGTATACTTTTATTAAATAAAGCTTACTTATTAAGCTTAGGTTAATTAGAAAGACTTAAATAAGACTAGAATAAGTAGTTCTAATTAGTAAAGCTTATAGGGCTCTATTAAGTATTAGTAAGCTTTATCTCTTTTAGGGAAGCACCTCCTTTACTATTTTAAAGCTTAGAGTATAGAGGCACTTTATAATAGCTACGTATTAGATAAGTATAAGCTTTAAAGGCCTTTCTAAAGAGCTCTCTTTAACTACTATTTTAAGCCTTTAGTATTTAGTTAGCTTTTAGTTATATAGAGCTTTTAAACTAGGTTTCTTATATAGATACTTAGTAAGTAGCTTTTTATTAGCTATAAAGCTTTTATTATTGCTATATAAGCTCCTATTTTTAGAAGAAGTATTTAGGTAACCTCTAAATTTAGTAAATATTCTAGATTAGTTATTTACTACTTATTTATTATAATTCTCTAGGATATAGCTATAGGCTTATATAACTATAAGTAGGTTAGGTACTTTTATCTTAAATATAGTAAATTTAATAATTTTTATTTATATTAAGTATACCTACTCTAATATAATTTAGCTAGAAAGTACTAAAAAGATATTTTATATAGCTAGCTTACCTATAACTTTATTAAGTAAGTAGGCCTTAGCCTTATAATAAAGAGTGTTCTAGCTAGTAAGCTACTACTCTAGTATTATTATACTATAGTCTAATATACTTAGGTAAGTATAATACTTTATAAAGACTTACTTAGATATATTAGTATTAATAAGTATAAGCTACTTCTTTAGGTTTTTTATAATATACTAAAGTAATTACTTACTCTTAACTTCTAGAAGTATTATTATTATAAGTAGTATTAGGTCTTTAAAGACTATTATATTAACCTAGTTCTATATAAGATAAAATACTTTATATTTTTCTCTTTAAGTCTTAAGAAGTAAGGTATAGTTTACTTAGTTAGCTGCTATTATATTTATAGAGAGAAAGAGTAGAGATATTATTATATTAAGACTTAGTTACCTATCTAGGTTAACTAAGTGCTATATATTATATATATAATAGTTAACTTAGAGCTAGATATACTAGCTTACTTAATCCTGTTAGTTATATTATATATACTATATAGCTAAGATACTTATAAGTAAGCTACTTATTAGTATAAATACTTCTACTATAAGAGGCTTATAGAAGTATATTATTAAAGGTTGAAAAGTTTAAAGTAGCTAAATAGAGGCGTTCTAGCTCTTATATTTATAAGGATTAATTTAAAGTAATCTTTTAAAGCACTAGGCTTATAACTATAAAGAAAATAAAGAGCTAAGAGTAGGCTAGCAAATAGGTATTTAACCCTCTTTCTTTAAGTTATAATATCTTAATACGCGCTAGTCGAAATTAGGAGTTTAATAGCTTATTTTAAAGTGCTAATTATAGGGCTTCTATTGTATAATATATTACTAAGCTGTATCTTTAGTATTAAAAGAGTTATTTAAATACCTAGTTTTCTTACCCTAGAGTAAGGGTACTAAACAGGTACTCTAATAAAAAAAAACACACTTCAGTCTCTAGCTGCTTAGGTATCAGGGTCACGTGAAAGAGTTGTATAAACAAAATGTAGAACAGAATTGCCGCTTTAAATTAAGCTACTAATCGTTCTTTTTAGACTAGTTTTGATAGAGTTTTAGGGGGTACCTAGTTAAGAAAAATTTTAATACCTATTTGCTAGTCTAGCTAAGAGTATATTTAGATAATTAATATATTTAGACTACTAACCTCTACTAAGATTAGATAGAATAAATCTATATATAGAGCTATTAGAATATATATCCTCTAGCTCTTAGAAGTAGCTTAGCTATAGGTTACGTAATCCTATAGAGAGCTAAGCTGCTTAGTAGAGCGTTATAAGAGGTTTTGTAACGCTCCTAACTATCTACGTATGCTGCTCTGCTACGACACTATGCCTTAATCTACTTAAATAGTATCCTAACTTATTCTTTTAATACTTACCTATAATAACCTTATAATTCTCTTTGTAGCTACCTTCTTATATTAACCTTAGTACAATATCTAAGTATAATAGAGTATAAAAGATAAAATCTAAACAGGTAATTTTGTTATTTAATGCGAACAGCTTTGAAACTATCTTGGTAGCAAGTTGTGCATCCCACCTTTTGCCCACGACAAAGGGCCATGACATTGATCATGCTTCTGCTTGTTGGCTTTCCGAGCAACCGTCCACTCCTTTGCTCTTGTCGACATAGCCACATCTTTCTGAGACCTCTTGACGGCTACCACAAGGTTGTGGTGCTGTTGAGAGCTGATGTTTGAAATGCCTTTCTCATCTAAGTGGACGAGCTGGTGACAACGGTGACGCTTGAATGAAGCTTGAGGTCCAAGCCGTTCCGGCCTTAGTAGCGACTCTGCCTGTGCCTGTTCCCCTTGCGGGTGGGCCCTGTGACTTGTGTCCGACACCACCGTTTCCCCAAATGCTAGGTTCAACTCACGAACGCCTCTTTTATCTTGCTGTTGAGCAACGATGGTTGTGCTGTTTACCGTCTTGTTATGCTCCCAAAATTCGGATAGCTCAGGCTCTCTCTCAAAGTTCAAACGACAGTGGCCACTGTCCTTCATATGAGCTTGTATTGCCCAGGTGGATGTTCTCACGATCCCACAGTACAAGCATTCGTGCCACACCCGAACTTGAGTACGCAAGTATCCTAAGAAGCTCGTCGGGTCTGATAGCATGGTCTGGTTGGGTATAAACAAACCATGGGCGGTGTACATGTGCTCGATGACGTTTCGTACGTCCTCGTGATCACTCATAAACGTTAGATGACAGAAGAGACATTGGAATGGCGAATTTAGTTCCTCTTCCTCTCTTCTCGAGTGATCGTTCCGAGAGACGGTGATTGGGGGTGCTGCTACTATCTGAATCTGTTCCTCGAAAATGCTCAACGGAACTGGTGGTAGGGAGACTATGCGTCTCTTCAAATTGTATACGCTGACAGGTGTGAGCAAGAGCGGCCTCCAACATGCTAGAACGTACTGCCAGCAAGACTTCATGTGCTCTCTTTGCGCTTCATTGGTGGCAAAAGAGAGATGACAGCTATTGCAAATCCGGGACGGTCGTGAGTCCGCTCTGAGAGTTGGTGTGACATCGTAAATAGGAAAATCGGTCGTGCTCAGTGTTCCTGAAGCCGTGACAGCCATACGCGGATGTATCAGATTGTTGGAATGCCGGGAGACTTATGTCTGTTATCACGAGTCTATATCAGCATAAGTTCTTGCTTTCCTTGATCCTTATACTTCGTAGAGAAGCAACCGCCGGCTACCATGCTGACATTTAAGGCTAGCGCCAAATGACTCATCCGCGGTCTTGATGATACTATTCCAACAGGTGATGAGTGACAACACTGCCAATTTGTAAGCTCAGCGTAGGAAGCTGCTACGACAGTGTTACCTTTAATGGGTCCCGCCGAAAATGAAAAGGAAGGACTTTTACATCAGTTGGACAGAGCACTATAGCGTGGGTGGTTTTCTCGAGCGAAGACGATTTCTGGACCACCACACTAGGCCAAAATTGCAGATTAGGAGGGGTGAGCCCGAATTTCGCAACCTGAACTTGAGATCTTTAATGCAATAGATGTAGTTGGGGGGATCTTGTCATGTCTCAAATGATGCAAGGTTACGAAAAGATACAATAGCTTTTGCTACAACATATGTCAGCTATACATAGCGCAGCATCCCTTAATGTACATCATATCATGTTGGGACTTCTGCACACCTTTCCATTCTACCATTCTTTACTTACGTTGCGTCTTTGCTATGTCGCCACTTGTCCATAGACCGAGCGTAGGACTCAGCTGAAGAACACACAGATCATAGAAGAATGCTCTGGCACGATGCACAAGAGATGACGTTTGTCGTATCGCTGCTAAGAACGTGGCTCCTCGCTCTGTCGATCTGGTCGCATTGGTGGGAGCGATCAGGTTATGATGCACAGCACGGATGTGAGGAGAGCGATATGCGAACTGGTGGCCGATGCTTTTTCATTGGTCGTGCTGCGGCAGTTCGTCGATCAGGGCCGAACCCACCTTCTCACCCCACAAGCACAACCATGAGCATTATCGAGCACTGCCTCTGGATGTATGTGACATAGGAATGGCTGTACCATCAGCAGTCGTTACGCGATTTGCGATGACCCATTCTCCATTCGTTTGTTGTACACTTTTGCCCCTTTATGCTGATGCTTAGCGGTAATTACGTTCCGTTTGCCACCGCCCTCCTGACTCTTCATTAGCAGTTCCCGGTCTGCACGCTTGTGCACAACGTGGCCAAAGCGTAGCAGACGAGTCGCGTCAAGCATAGAAAGCGTGTGCGTGCCCCGGGCGTGTCTGATGTACATTTTCTCCAAGACTGTATCGAGATGTTTGTCAGTGTTAAGGAACGTGCACGGCAGATCGCTAACGGTCAATTTACCGCGTCCACCACGAGCGGCCCGGTTACGCCGTCAGCTCAGCCTGCGCCGGAGCTTAAGCCTGCCCCAGTCGCAGCATCGAAGAAGTCCAGTAAACTGGAAGCGCAAGTTAATGGCGTTGTGCCGCCCTCCAAAACGAAGTCGTCAACAAAAGTTGCACCAGTGGAACCAACAATAAAACTCCCAACACCAGGGACAACGTCTACACCGGCGATTTCGACAAAAGCCGTGCCTCCAAAGCCAGCGCCTCCGACAGTATTGTCTTCACCAAAGAAAGGGTCTACACAGTCGAAAATTCGCAAAGACTCACCCTCAAAACCACTGTCACCCAAGATTGGATCTTCGAAACCCGCGTCAACAAGCAGGGCAGCGTCGCAAGTGAAGTCTTCACCGACATCCAAAGTCGCATTTCCTGCAAAATCCACACAAACAGCAGGATCAGCATCTCCCAAAACCGCATCCACAGGCTTTAAAAGCAAGCGCTCCAAATCACCGCCGAAACGTGTGGATTCGCCAATCGAAGATAACGACGATCCTCTCGCCTCGCTGAAGTCTACATGCCTCAAACAAGTCTCGGGTGTGACCGGTCTCGGTGGACGGCGCCTCGCAATCGTACTCAAACAACGATCTTCTGGGCAGTGGTATGCAGCACTCAAGGACTTGAGTTCGGACAAGTACTTGAAGATGTGGATGAACAGGGACAAAACATTTGCGACCAAAGAAGAGGCACTGGAAGGCTACTTGGTGTTCGTAACAAAGACGAGGAATGAAGTCAGATGGTTCCCCATGAGCCCGAGAGCGAGCAGCCCGAAGGGGCTAGGCAAATAGTCTGACAAGCACCTGATGATTGCGCATGATGTGTGGTCAAACATACAATCAGTCTGGAACTGGATGGGTGTTGTCAATGTTAGCGATGAGGTGGCTAGTCCAGCTCGTGTTCCGCCTGCCATATTGGTGGGAGATACTGCTTACAGACGACTGGCATTGTATACCTGGCATGAACTTCAGGGCCTGTCTCTGCACAGCTCACTGGCTTGCGCCAGCAGCGTACGACTTATAGAAACTAATTTATAATAGATGAACATGAATAAGACCTCCTGTACGTGTTTTGATACTTTCTCGTGGCCACAACAGCCGCTGGCCAGAAGTGGGTAAGCACCCCCCAGGTGGAATAGGTAGAAACGACGGAAAGATCCGCCTTGCCATAGCATCGAAGCAAGTCATTTGTAAGTCGGACTTTGATGGATACGTCTCAGCATCACTGTGTGTTTGATAGTAGACACGCGCTGTAAGATACGTAAGGGTGGAATAAGTGTACAAGAGCAGTGCACATGCCACATGGTTCGATGTTGAGTGGTTATGTCATGTCGGCACTTTCCTCGCTGCCGTCGCCGATCTGCGTTGGAACTCCGAATGAGCTACGCGTGTCCGTTGTCCACCACTCGCCTCAAACCCAAAGATGGCGTCGCGCAACAGGTTGGTAGCCTCGACGGCTTCCAGCTTACTTCGAGGCTCAAGACCACTCGTCTCAAAAACAGCACCACTGGCTGTGCTCTTGCCCGCGCCTTCTACGCGCCACTTCTCGCAGCTAAACTCGCAGTCGGCCTCATCATCGAGCCCCGCCAGCATCTTCAACCTTGGACAGCTCAACTCTCAGGCTGGGCCTCCCTCGTATTTTGGGTCACATAAGCGGCTACCAACGAACACTGTCGTGCGGTTTGTACCGCAGCAGACGGCATGGATTGTCGAGCGCATGGGAAAGTTCAACCGCATCCTGGAACCTGGTCTGGCTATATTGATTCCCTTTATCGATCGGATAGCCTATGTCAAGAGCCTTAAAGAGAACGCGATCGAGATTCCAAGCCAGAGCGCCATCACGGCGGACAACGTCACGTTAGAGCTTGATGGTGTGCTATACACCAGAGTGTTTGACGCCTACAAGGCAAGGTAAGCTTGGTCAACGTACCGGTGGTGAGGATTCGTAATAACAACTGCTAGCTACGGTGTCGAGGATGCCGAATACGCCATCTCTCAGCTTGCGCAGACGACGATGCGATCTGAAATTGGCCAGCTCTCACTCGACCACGTACTCAAGGAGCGCGCCAATTTGAACGCTAACATCACCGCCGCTATCAACGAGGCTGCCCAAGACTGGGGCGTCACCTGCCTGCGTTACGAGATTCGCGATATCCATGCCCCCGAGCCTGTCGTCGAAGCCATGCATCGTCAAGTTACCGCCGAACGATCAAAGCGCGCCGAAATTCTCGAGTCCGAAGGCCAGAGACAGTCTGCTATCAATATTGCCGAGGGAAAGAAGCAGTCCGTCATCCTCGCTTCTGAGGCGCTGAGGGCTGAGCAAATCAACTTGGCAAGCGGAGAGGCCGAGGCTATTATACTGAAGTCGCAGGCTACCGCAAAGGGCATCGATGCTGTTGCCCAGGCCATTGAGCAGGGACAGGATGCAGCGCAGAACGCCATCTCGCTGCAGGTTGCCGAGAAGTACGTTGACGCTTTTGGCAATTTGGCCAAGGAGGGCACGAGCGTGATTGTACCCGGCAACGTTGGTGACATTGGTGGCATGATTGCGAGCGCGATGGCAGTATATGGAAAGGTCAACGAAACATCCAAGACGACTGCGTCAAAGCTGGTATCGGGAGGCTCACAGAATTCTACTGAAGCTGTGAAGACTGCTGATGATGGCACAAAAAGCGTTCAAGATGAGATTAACAACGTCATGGATCAGAGGCTGAACAGGTAGATTAGTTTCCCGATGTGAAGATTGTCGAGCAGGCAACGGCACCATTGTACATTATACATGCTGTACCATTAGCAAAAGTCAGTATAGGCAAAGCATTGGATTCATCGCAGACGACTGCAAGAAAAGCGAGCGACGCGTGCAATCATACTCGGTTCTCTGTATCAGCAGTTGAAGCGATTATTTTGCCAGCCTTTCCACAACGTCTGCCAACAAGGTCGCGACTTGCTCTCCATCCTCCCAGATCCAGTCGTGCCCGCCCTTCAAATCTCTGACCTCCAGTACCCTGCTCCCCTCCCCAACATCAGCCTCCGTATCGCCAACCTCCATGACGATGCTCCATCCCTCTCGATCGAGGGCGACACACATGACATCCCTCTGCTGCCGCTCGATCAGCTCGTCCTCATAGCTATGGGCCAGCACCATCAACTTCCCGTTTGGCCACTGCTGAGTGCCATAGCGCCCGGCGACTGGCGAGACGGTGCGATACATGGCTGTATCATGGCCAAAAGCTGCAGCAATGAAGTCGTGATAGATTCGAGAGATGTTCTCGGGGCAGGCGGGCGGATTGTGGTTCTGCAACAACAGGGGCACGTTGTATATGCCGCACAACAGCACAAGTCCCTGTGGTCCTCCGAGAGCATGTTTGTTCTCTTCATCCGACAGGCCAATGCCAGCTGCATATTGTAAGAGCAAGGTTGCGCCACAGCTGTGACCTGCGCCAACCCAGGCCTTCATCCCATATTCCTCTGCGAGCCATCGGAGCGCGCGGGCAACGTCGCGCACATGGTCCGGGTGCACTGCGTTGCGGGATGCATCAGAGGGTGCACTCGGGGCGGTAGGGTGTGAGGGGTATGGCGAGAGGCGGTAGTTGATAGATGCTATGCCTGCAATCTTGGCGAGAGTGGTGGAGTGAGACTTGAGGAGGCACGAGAGCGTGGGCTCAATGCAACGAGAATCTTGAGTTGGGTCGCGCCAGGCGCCGCCGTGGATGTAGCTGTTCGTGCAGCGTCAGTACTACCATTGGCCACGCAAGGAGGCGAGCCTGGAGCTTACACGATCCATGTCGAGGAAGTTGGATCAGACTGCTCGAGCGGGCGGGGAAGCCAGACGTCAAGAGTCTGGAGAGGATTTGGAGAATCCGTGTAAGGAAGGGAGCAGATGCGTCTGGGATATTGCGTCATGTTGCGGGAGGGACAAGAATACTGGAGAGGTTGGTGGGTGGCGGCGGCAGCGGGGTGTTCATGCACGACAAGCGACGGGCAGAGGGAGAGGAGAGAACGAGTCATGGGCGATGGATTGTTTTCATTCAGTCTTGCGACAATAGTACGTTTCGTATGGCATCCAATCATCCTCCAACGCTCCATCAGCAACGAGATGAGCGATTACTATTATTTCCGATCCCAACTGGAATCTAATGCCCAGGCAATGGTGCTAACCGGCGCCGATTGCCAGGCGATGCAATGCAAACCCAAGGTATCTTAAGGACAGTGGGGCGTCAAGTGACAGCCCTGTGTAAACAAGCAAAAAAGCCAGTGCCACGCGGCGTGCATGGAGTGGGTGCACGACGAATGCACGACGGCTGCACGATGCAGTGCGCCGTGGTCGCGACGTGCAACGTCAGAAGCTTGACGCTACCACAGGCTTACAAGAAAGCAGCGACAAAGGCGCCGAAGCCGACCAGGGAGCCGGCTGCAACCTTGAGGTTGGCGGCAGCGCCGGGCGAGCTCGCGGCGCCAGTGCCGGAGGCAGTGGACGAGGCGCCGGAGCCCGATGCGCTGCCGGTGCGCGAACCAGAGGCAGCGGAACCAGAGGCACCAGAGCCAGTGGCGGTGGCGCCGGCGCTATTGGAGGCGGCCGAGCCCGAGGTGGGCTCGTTCAGCACGATGGTGGTCGAGTTGTTGGCGCTGACGACGACGCTGCGGGTGACGTTGCCGCCGAGCACGGGCACGGTGTAGATGCCGGGGGCCACGGCCGGGATGGAGGCGGGGGCGCCGACGTTGGTGTTGGCGGACGGCTGCACGGGGATGGCAGTGTCGGCGGCGGGCTGCGACGTGGCGGCGGCGGGCTGGCCCGTCACAACACCCAGCGAGTTGGTCTGCTGGAGGAACGTGGTCTGCGGGAAGGGGTCGACCGACGACTGCGCGGGGTTAGCAGGGGCAGGCAGGCGCAGACGGGCGCGGGCAGGCGCGGGCAGGCGCGGGCAGCACGTACGGACTGGGCAAAGGCCGCAGCGGCGAAAGCAGTGACGACAAAGGCGGTGCGCATCTTGGAGGCTGTGGGGGCGTGGTTGGAAATGAACGAGTGCGGTGGATTAACGACAGGCGTAGACGGCAGAGGTCTGAGGGCAGTGGCAGGTGGGAGGCAGTCCTCGCCCCGGGCCTGCGCACTTTATGTAGCGACGCGTACTCGCCCAGCGCCGCACAACAAACCCCTGGCTGGCAGCGCCACGGGCAACCGCTGCAACGCCTGGCCGCGCTAGCTGCACAAGTCGGCGGCGCCCCTGCTAGCCCCCCAACGCCGAGAATAAATAACTGCTCCGTGCGCGCACATCCCTTCCACTCGCGGGCCAGACGTCTGTTTACGCCAAGTTTCTGTTGAATTGCGCCGTATCGGCTAAGATTGGCTCGTCTGCTGCTGAGCAGTCCGCGCGACGCGTCCGCACGACAGCAGCCCGCTCGTCGCCGTCGCTCGCCACCGCTCTTCGGCCGCTGGTCGCACTGCAGCTGCCTCCAGCCATGTTTCTATGGAGACGCGGCCCCGGAGCTCGTCGTTTGATGTCATGATCGATCCTCCTGCGTCTCTCTCGGGCTTGCCCTCGGGAGCGACTCATCACCCGCCGTGCAATTTCTTTTCCCCAGCCCCGTTCCCGCAATCGACAGCAATTCCATGCAGCTGCCTCGCGCTGTTGTCCACCTCACTGACGCGGCCAATACATCCCACAGCCAGCTAGCTAAAAATAAGCACCTGCCCGCTCATGTTTCGAACATTTGTGAAGGTGTGCTGTGTCAATGCAGTGGGTCCACCGTTTAGATCGTGGCGTGGTGGATTCTGGAGCGGGACACGCTGCCGCAAACGAGATGGCGCGGCCGTGTCCTGGGAGTAGCCATCACGGGGAAGCTTCCAGCGAGGCCTTGTCCAGTGTTGACACTATAGAGACCCTCGCAGTTACTGCTCAACGAGCAGCATTCCTTGCTGTCAATCCCCCTATCAGAATTCGACCAAAGTGCCACCGCCCAGAGCAGCCGGCAAGCAACCCGACGAACAAAGCAAGCATTTATTCCAGCGAGCCAAGCTATCTTCTACTGTACTATGGTGTCTGGCGTAAGTATTGTGAGTGGAGACTGCATGACAGGGGTAGTTATCGGATGAGCCGGAACAGCTCTATTGACCGAATTACACCGAATCCCACCTAATTTTGTATATAATACAGTGCTGACCTGTCTCTGGCTTATCCACGGATAGGTGCCAGGCAGTAATTGAGGCACAGGGGGGATACACAAAGTACTGAGATTTGTATATAACTAGTATCAAAACCATGCCTAGTATACCCGAATATTACAGCCGAGAACCCCTGTCATCCTTCTCCACTCACAATACTTACGCCAGACACCATAGTACACGACCGTGGACTTGTCTAAAGCGACCCACAAATCCTGCTGAACATCACGCAACACTGTGCATCCAAGCTGTTCGTGTCACGTCCAACCAATCCGCCGTCTCAGTGCTCTTGTCCAGCAGCATCTGCCCTGCTTCGTGCACCAGTTCTCACATCCCTCTTGGTACTGGTGAATTTGCAAGCCTGATACCGTCTTCTGTCTCTCTAATCACCCGTGTTGACATCTTCTGATGGGGCCTTGATAGCCCCCAGGCCCAGGAAATCGGTTGCTAGGCCCTTTGTGCTTGGATCCTGGGTCAACCCGTCATCGTGGTTGTTGTTCTCGTGTGTTACTTGGCTGTCAAAACATCCTGCTATCTGCGGAATCTCCAAACAAGACAAATTGTTGCAGCGCTCAGTACATCCTAGGTTTTGTGCGTCAACCCATACAGTAAGTGCCTCAAGCCCGCTCCATCCTCGAGTCGCAGCTATGTCGTTTACTGGTTTCCATCCGAATTCGCACTGGCAATAGTCCCGTAGGCACCGCGCCTGCTGCCCACATTGATACTTGCTCAGGACTCCATTGTTTTGACATTGCTTAATTCGACAAACACTGCTACCAGTGATACTGTCCTCATCATTGTCATCGCTATGGTCGCCTTTATCGTCTTCAGTGGGATACAGTTGTTGCCCTGTGAGGGCGTTCATTTCCCCATTATCCGTATTAGGCCGCTGCCACCATGGCAATATTTTCTTCGGCTCATACGTAGTCAATCGTGCGAGGAGATCCTGTAGGCCTGCATTCTGTGTTGTGCGTCGGAGTTGTCGCTCTGTGAAATACTTGGTCTCATCTCCAAGTTGCAAGGCACGCGACAGTTGAACAAGAGCGAACAGAATAATCGAAAGTACCATGGCGATTGGCTTGTACTGGGGATAGATTATGAGCACAGTCACAGACACATATATCCGCCATATTATTGACAAATTGAAGTAGACCGATCGTGAAGGAATGAAGGCGAACGTGACCTATGGAATGGAGCTCGAAGAGTTGAACGTCGCACACTGACAGATCTATGGTCATACGCGGTCACCCTATCGCCCATCGTAACCCTTCACATGACCGCTGTCGTTGCCGGTGGATTCGCCCTTCGCCGTCTTAACGGCGCCTGCGAACGCCGCAGTAATGGCCGGAAAATCGGTGCATACGCTGATGAAATCGAACCCCCTCTGTGCATAACCTTGAGCTTGTTGACCGTCCGTGCAGTAGATGCCTACTTTCTTGCCTTCTGCATGTGCTGCATCTTTAATCTTCTCAATAGCATCCTTCAACTCCTGATGCATCTCTCCCAGGATCGGTCGGCCGAGATTATTGCCCAAGTCGAAAGGTCCGATAAGCAAGCAATCAACGCCAGGAATTGCAGCAATCTGCTGAACAGATTCAAAGGCTGACTTTGTTTCGATCTGCACAATCGTCTGGAGTGAGGAATTGGCATTTTTGAGGTACTCTGTGAGTGCTTCGCCAGTGAACGCATGAGGTGAGAATGGCGACCCGAAGCCTCGATTGCCTTCGGGTGGGAATTTTGCGGAAGTCACAAGCCGGTTCGCATCTTCCACTGTGTAAATCAAAGGCACAATCACGCCGTGGGCGCCAGCATCAAGAGCACCTGTGCTTTGGTCAGCCCTTGTTTAGCATCTCATTTCCCCATGTAGACTCGACCTCTTATAATGCGTGCACAGTCCAAGGCGAGGCCATTTCGTGCTCTGCTCATAAGCTCATGCATGGAGACTTTACTCACGTTTGACCATCCAAGCCTCATTGGCAGGGATACGAACAATAGGACTGACCCCCTCGCGTGCTATGGCAATGACAGCTTCGTGCATCTCTCCGTCTGTTCGAACTTAGTGAAAAGGTTGCTGTGGCGATGGCTTACACCTACCGTCGATATTACCATGTTCACAGTCAACACAAACCCAGTCGACGCCTGAACGCGCAATTGCTCGAGAGTGGTTTGTCCCCGGCAGCATCTGATCAATGGTATTAGCACTCACTGTGTCAGTAGTGATATGAGCTTTCTCACCTGCCATCCTCCAAAAGCCGGGCCTCCTTTCTCAAAGGCCCTGTAGATGGTGCTTGCTTCTTGGAGTGAATTCATAGTTCGGAAGCTTCCAATGGAGCGCAGAGCCAAACTTTTGTTTCTGAGATTGGAGGCAAGTGTCTGAGTTGTAAGCTTTGAGCAGAGAGTCCTTCTTAAATGCAGCGTCGTCGTCATGCTTTGGGGGTGCAGTCACCCCTCCACAAGTGAACCTTCCCCACATCTCATCCGCGCTAGTGAACAAATATCGCCCGAGGTCTTCGTAGGGCGCAGGGCGTTGTTAAATGCCAAACCGTCAGGTCCCCCGGCGACTGCCTGTAGGCATACTAAACTCATGTACACTCGATACTACATCTGGAAGAAGCTTGCTTAAGGTCGTTTCTAGTCTGAATGGGAACACCAAAAGCTACAATCGCTCTGCCTCGTCCATCAGCCTTGTCACGTCTTCCTCCTTGAAGCGATGCATGAGCTTCAGTGATGTGAGGGTCGTTTCGGGGGCGCTCGCTTTGTCGATGTGGATCTAGAAGACCACTCAGGTACTCGATGGTCAAATAACTTCAAAGCCAGCTTACCACCGGTGTGTCAAACTCATACGCATGCTTCCACTTCTCGTGGCCCGGCTCCATGACATTGATCTCCTGATACTGTAGCGGCCTTGCCTTGCTCACGCTCTGCACGACCGCTTTCGCGGTGTCGCAAAGACCGCAGGGACTGCGCGTAAAGAAGGTAATGCGGCAATCGCGCAGACGAGACGAAGCACGGAACATGGCCGGTCGATGCAGCAAGCAATGGCAAAGGACAGGCGAGGGGGGTGGAAGGACCAAAGCGGAAAGCGGCAATCGATAAGCACCGATGACATGTGCGGCCAGCAGCGGGCTCTGCTTCCAGAATATTCCGAGTCTGAGCATAAATCTACAGAAGCGACCAGCAAACGCTGCGACGCAGGCACCTGCAAACCCGCTCGTTAGATTCGAAGCACAGTCCAAGGCCATGGCAAAGAAGTGCGTCCACAAGGGCTGCGGGAAGACGTACGAGAACGAGGACGAGGAATGCCTCTATCATCCTGGCCCGCCTGTCTTCCACGAGGGGCAGAAAGGTACGACGCCCGGGAGCTGCCACACGACGCTTGAAGCTGACCTGCATGCCCAGGCTGGAAATGCTGCAAACCGCGCGTCTTGACCTTTGACGAGTTCCTTGCCATCGAGCCCTGCGCCAAGGGACAGCACTCCGAGGTCGACGACACGCCCGAGCCCGAGAAGGTCGAGACACCTGATGTCCCCAACGGCACCTCAGTCAATCTCGGATCGCTGTCAGAGTCGTTGCCGGCCCCTGCACCTCGTCTCCCCGCTGCGCAGGCAACGCCGCGAACCGTCACCCCCGCCCCCGCCCCCGAATCTGAGGACGATGACCCGAACACGCCATTGAAGGAGGGCATGACCTGCAGGAGAAAGGGTTGCGGCAAGACGTTCAAGGGCGCAAGCAGGGAGGGCGAGAGTTGTGTGCACCATCCCGGAGTGCCCATCTTCCACGAGGGAAGCAAAGGGTACAGCTGCTGCAAGCGGAGAGTGCTGGAGTTCGACCAGTTTATGAGTATGGAGGGCTGCAAGACCAAGGACAGGCATTTGTTCGTCGGGAAAGCGAAAAAGGAAGGCGAGGAGGAGAAGGTTGACACAGTCCGGTACGTCACCGTGCAACCTACCAGTGTCCTAAACTAATAACACGACAGTCATGATTTCTACCAGACCGCCGCGACCGTTACCGCCTCTCTCTACTTGAAAAAGATCGACAAAGCACACGCCATCATCGATTTCCAGCCCGATCATGTGAATCTCGATCTTCGCACGTCCGACAGCAAGCGGTACAACACCAAGTTCCCCTTGTACGCTGGTATCAAGCCAGAGGAAAGTAAGTTCAGGATCTTGGGCACTAAGCTGGAGATGACGCTCGCCAAGACAGACAGCACGAGCTGGCCAGTGCTACGGAGCGACGACAGGTTGACCGGTGAAATGATCCAGGTTGGCAGAGCAGGAATGGCCTGATTGGGCATGTGTTCTACGACGAGACGAATTATGAAGATAGAAAAAAGGACAACAGCCAATGTAGCGACCAGTAAATTGGAAAGCATGCCTCAACATCGTCGAACTAAACAGAAGCTTGCTCTTCCTCCATGCCCTAAGCGTGGAGAGTGGCGCATCTACCACTTCTCAACCGCAGGCCTCGTATCCAACTCCCATGTGAGATTCGTTACTGGTTGTGTGTGCAAGTACCAATAATCATCCGCAATCTGCCGTCATCGTCAGCGCTTCTCACTCAAATGCCCATTAGATAGGAAAGTCACTCACCCCATCAGCGCTCAACTTGGCCTCTGGCCCCAAGTCCTTCAACCATTCCTTAGTTTTAGGGGTGTCGATCACGCCATCAATGATTGCATGAGCCACATGAACGCCCTGAGGTCCGAACTCTTTAGCAAGACTCTGGCTCAAGGCTCTCAACGCCCACTTTCCGGTAGAAAAGCTTGCAAGCTGGGCACTGCTCTTGATGCTCGCCGTTGCACCCGTGAAGATCAGGGTAGGTGGGTACTGGCTCCCTGCCTCCTTGCCCTTGAGTAACAGGGGCAGGAAGGTTTGCGAAAAGAAGACGCCTCCGAGGACTGAGACGTTGAGGGACTGCTCGAACACAGAAGCGTCGACTTCAAGGAACGGTTTGCGCAAGAACCCACCGCTAGCATTGAATATGGCTGCGGCCGCACCAACGTCGTCACCGAACTCTTTCTTGATCGCGCCGAGAGCTTCTCTGAGGCTGTCCTGAGAAGAGACATCTGTGGAGACACCAAAGGCTCGGCCGCCCGATTCATTAATCTCTTTGGCAAGCGACTCAAAGCTTTCTGGTTTACGTGCAAGGAGCACGACAGGGTATGATTTCGCAAACTTGCGTGCAACTGAGGCGCCTGTTCCGGCTCCGACACCAGCAACGACGGCGATGAGCTTTGAGGCCATGATTCCGTCCGCGTTTGGTGTTCGACTTAATCTTGTGGTAATATGGCGAGCGACTGGAGCAAGGGAAGAGCTAGGAATTGGAATGGTGACGTTGGCTAGGAGGAAGACTTCACATGCTTTATGTTGTTGCTTTGTAAACTTGTATGTGTTTACTAATGGTTCGTGTTGTGATTATGTAGGTGAAGCTCGCCATTCTGCGGAGTAAACACCGATATAGCCGGGTGACGTAATTGAACCCCTCGCGATGTTGGCGACAAAGTATGTCAACATGTGCGAAATTCAGACACACAAGGACTATGAATAAGTTTTGTATTGCTTATAGGAAAAGATAGGTGAGGTCCCTGTTATGATAGTGGTCACATCGTTATAGCAGACCTCGAGGTGCTTGCCGTAGGCCAGTAGGCTGGGGTTGCGGCCGCAACACTGGAGCGTGGAACTACAAACGCAATATGTAGGGTATAGAACTGAAACCGTCAAGGTCAAGATCGAGAGTCGTGACACAGACGTCGAAAAAAGTCGTACCCTTGGACAGGACTTTTGGCGTAGGCAAATTTGCTCTCTGAGTTGAGGTGAACACTCGTGGGAAACATAGGCTCATGCCAGGCTACCCAACTTGCCGGCGGCGTGGCATGACCTTTGTCCTCTTACGAGCCCTATAGGATATGATGCGACCACCTTGAGCAATCTGTCCATTACCGTTGCCGCGGGACATGGTACACTTGGGTACATCATCATCAGATGACATGGATGCAAGTGCAAACGAGTCCGTGTTGTGGCCGTAAAAGAGCATTATGCCAGTGCGCGTCTTTTTCACCCCCAAAATGCCAATAGCGCCAGCCGAGTTGCTGTGTTTGACGCTGGCATGACCCATGAACTCATTCTCGATCATTGATCTGAGCGCCTCATCCTCGGTCACTTCCGCATACTCACCACCTTTTTCTTTCTTCACGCTCTGGTACAGTCGCTCTGCACATGTCGTTGCTGCCATTGTCGTGGCCATGTGCTCGCCTGTGCCACTGGTTACGGTCGCAACAGAGGCCTGTTCGCCGTCTTCAGGATCGAGCGGGATGACGGCTGCGCCTACGCCGACGAGAGCTGCGGGTCCTACACGGCCACGGTATTTCATGCCGATGCCACCGGATGATGCACCACAGGCAATACGGCCCCAACTATCTATGGCAATTGCACCAACAGTATCTGTGATGTGATCGGGTTTCTCCGCCTCTGATGACGGTGTTGACGAAGCTGGCACTGTTGACTTGGTCTCTTCTGAAGCAGCCGGATCGGTAAGTGGATCCCAGGGACTGTCCTGCTTCGCGAAGTTTAAGGTATTGTTGATGCTTGCTGGCAGGTTCTCGGTCAGAGGAATGTAGACAGCGTTGTTTGGTCCTCCCGTGGGTAATATTGGGTGTGGAAGAGCGTTAATCGTTGTAGAGCTTGCGACTGAGTCGGACTCTTCACCTGAGCCATCAGCCCAAGCCTTACGTGCAAAGCCGTTCACAGAAAGGCGGGACACGTCTTCCATCTCGTCATCTTCAATGATCTGTGTAGACGAACTATTCCGGGTCGCTCTATACTGGCCGAGTGTGGGCACCTTCTGGGTACTGTTGATAAAAGCGCTATGCGAGGACTCCGCAATTGATGGTGGACCAGAATCATCAGGCACAGGCGATAGGACTGCCGTGTCCGGAGTTGGAATCCGCTCGTCACTGATCCATGAACTAGAAGAGAGTCCGGAAGGTGGTGTGGGCTCAGACGCAGTGCTTGAAGCATGCTCGGTCAAGTGATACAGCAACTCGTCTGACGGCTCCGGCTCCGGCGACTGTAGGAGAGAAGGGTAGCCTCCAAGTAAGGTGCATGTGTGTGTTTGTCGGCTTTGGCTTTGGTCGATCTCGTCTTCGGGTGCGACATCGGCTCGAAGTCGGTAGCAAGACGGATGTTGGCCTGATTTTCTCGCTTTACGTTCAGCATTCTTTAGATCGGCTCTCCAACGAAGCCAGCGTTCTTTTGCAGCCAGAGAAACAAGCGCATCATGAGGAAGGACGGGCATGCCTAGTTCCGCGGCAAACTCAGTCGCTCCCTGGGCGCAAAGAAGGTTTGGTGGAACGCGTCGCAGAGTCAACGTTTTACTAGTGTGCTCGTAAACAAGCCGTGCTAGTGAGATGGGGTTTTTGATCTCTGGCTTCGTCAGTATCTACGTTGCAGGAGTGCGTTTGTACGCACGAGCTACGGCGCCGACCGCGCCACTGCGGCCAAAGTGGTCCACGATCGATGCATCGCATTCTACCACTCCGTCCATGGCGAGGTTGCTTCCGTAGCCAGCGTTGGTGATCTCCCGATCCTCGAGCAACTTGATGGCAGCTTCTATAGCATCTACCGCGGAGCCGCCGTTCTTCAAGATGCACATTCCAATAGCAGCAGCACTACCTTGCGTCAGTCGTCTTCTCTGGCAGCCTAGCAGGACCGTCGATTCGAGCACCTACTCGTTGCAAGCTTCCAGGTGGATGCGCTCGTTCTGATGGCTGTGGTAGCCAGCGCCAGCATGGACGTATATTGCGCATACTTCGTCGGCGGGCGGCAGGCTACGTGTCGTCCTCCGCGAGACTGGCTCAGCAGGCAGGGCGCCATTGAAGTGCCGAGTAGGAGTCGACATATCCTTGGCAAAGGGGAAGTGTCGACGCAGGCTCTGTAGTCGCGGACCCAGATTTCGGTAAGTCTGGCCAAGGCGCGGCTTTAAGGCAGAGTTCTAGTAGCTAGCAAGTGAGGGTGTACGGCGTGCTGTCGTGAGTGAGGCGGTCAGGTGCTCATCAGAGGCAGTACTAGGTCGAAGTTGAGGAGTGCGTAGGTAAGAGATGAACGGCACGTGAGACTAGGAGGAGAGAGAAGAATGACGATTAATGAAAGTTATGTCCGCGCTGGAGGGCTTCCGCTGTGGGGCGGCGTGGTGGTGAGCGATGTGGGTGCGCTGGTGGTCAGTACGGTCTAGGAGAAGTCAATGGCGCGGTCGCGTTGGCAGTGTGCATGGCAGCTCCTTCCCCGCGAGCGTCCCTGGCCGCGCAGCAAACGGACACCCGTTGCGGTGCGGAGGGCATGGCATTGGCTCTACGGCCTGGAACAGGAAGGCACGAGCATGCTGGTGTCGAGGTCAGGGCCCGCCCAGGTTCCCCGCCACCAGGCTCCGCTCCGCCCTTGGCGCGGCGGTGCCTGATTCGGAGCAGCTGCGCAGCTACCCACACGCTGCAACCTCATCCCACAACCACCACCGCACCACTGCACCCGCCGCCCCCTCTGCGCACGCGAAGCACTGCCAGCGGGCCCCTCCCTTCCTACAGCTCGAGCGCACGAGAAGCCCTCCCCCCACACTCACGATGGCGTCCCAAACCCCCGCCGTTGTCATGGACAAGTAAGCTCCAGAGCCCAGGCGATGCGTGCGATTGAGTACTGACGGATGCCTGCAGCGGCACGGGATACTCGAAGCTCGGTATGAGACGCCCGCCCGTACCTGGCACCGCCCGTAGTAACAACTTGCTCCAGGTTTCGCCGGCAACGACTCCCCCTCCTTCGTCTTCCCCACCGCCATAGCCACGCGCGGCCCAACAGGCGGCGGCGGTAGCTCCGGCTCCGGCCGCCCCGCCGTCGCGAACAAGCCCTCGTACCTGACTGGCGGCGCGGGCCCTGGCGGTCACCTGTCTGGGAAGCGTGGCACCGAGGACCTGGACTTCTTCATCGGCGACGAAGCTCTCTCGGCCGCCGCAGGCTCCGGCTATGGCATCAACTACCCCATCCGCCACGGCCAGATCGACAACTGGGTATGCGTGCGACCAGCTCTGGCCCGTGTGCTGTGCTAACCCCCGGCAGGACCTCATGGAGCGCTTCTGGTCCAACTCCATCTTCAAGTACCTCCGCGTCGAGCCCGAGGACCACCACTTCCTCCTGACTGAGCCTGTGAGCTAGCCCGCTGTGCTGTCCAGCACGCCTGAGCTGACATTACTGTAGCCACTGAACCCCCCCGAGAACCGTGAAGCCACCGCCGAGATCATGTTCGAGTCGTTCAACGTCGCTGGCCTGTACATCGCCGTGCAGGCTGTCCTCGCCCTCGCCGCCTCCTGGACCAGCTCCAAGGTTCAGGATCGATCGCTGACCGGCACTGTCATCGATTCCGGCGCCGGTGTCACCCACGTTATTCCTGTCGCTGAAGGCTACGTTATCGGCTCGTCGATCAAGAGCGTGCCAATCGCTGGTCGTGACATTACGCAGTTTGTCCAGTCGCTGCTACGAGAGCGTGGAGAGGCAGACTCATCTCTTGCCACTGCTGAGCGCATCAAGGAGGAGTACTGCTACGTCTGCCCAGACATAGTCAAGGAGTTTGCGCGCTACGATCGCGAATCCGACGACAGGTTCAAGCAGCACACGGTCACGTATGCGAACGGAAAGACGACGACGGTCGACGTCGGCTACGAACGGTTCCTTGCCCCCGAGATCTTCTTCAACCCCGAGATTTACTCGTCCGACTTCCTCACTCCCCTCCCCACGATTGTCGACAACGTGATCCAGACGTCGCCCATTGATGTACGAAGAGGACTGTACAAGAACATTGTTCTGTCGGGCGGATCCACTTTGTACAAGGACTTTGGCCGCCGCCTGCAGCGCGACATTAGGCACTTGGTTGATGCGCGCATCAAGGCTTCGGAAGCACGCAGCGGAGGGGCCAAGAGCGGCGGTCTGGAGGTACAGGTGATTACACACAAGAGGCAAAGACACGGCCCATGGTTTGGTGGATCTTTGCTTGGCCAAACGCCCGAGTTCAGGAGTTACTGCCACACCAAGGCAGAGTACGATGAGATTGGCCCCAGCATTGTGCGACGATTTGCACTGCTGGGTGGGCCAGGCAGTACCTAGAGATTTGAGCAGGAGAGGCGGTGGAGAGGCATGGTGGGCCTGGGAGCGATTACTGCATTAATCTAAGATACATCTACTCAATCCCAGTCTGTTCTTCACGTTGTTGTTTGGTCTTTTTCCACGTTATTATTTCTTCTCTCTCCACTGCTGTTATTCCTAGTCTTCTTCCACTGTTATTCCTTTTCTTCTTCCACTGTTATTCCTTTTCTTCTTCCACTGTTATTCCTTTTCTTCTTCCACTGTTATTCCTTTTCTTCTTCCACTGTTATTCCTTTTCTTCCACTATTGCTGGTTCCTTTCTCTTTAGCACAGCAACGCCCTCGACATGCCCCGTTTGCGGGAAAAAGTCAAAGCCTCGCAGTGATTCTAGCTCGTAGCACCCCTCCCCGACTCCACAGCCTCCGTCGACGCCTTTCATGCCCCCGACCAGCACACCAATATCTCGTGCCTGTGTATGTACGTTGCAACTTACGTAGACGACCCTCGCGGGTCTGTACTGCACCAGCTGGCGTAGGAAAGACTCATCGCACCCCTTGCGGGGCGGATCGAGCATAACGACAGTTTCGTCGGCGGACGAGGTAATGGAAGCGAACAGTTTGCTCGCGTCGGCGGCAATGAAGCGGGCGCGGTCCGAGGTCAAGCCGTTGATTTCAGCATTCTCGGTTGCAGATTTGATACTCGATGAGCTCACGTCGATGCCCAGACTGCTCTTGAACAGCGAGCTTAGCGTGATGGTAAACAAACCGGAACCGGAGTATGCGTCGATGAGATGGCGGATCTTGTGGCCTGGATCCTTGGGTAAAATGTGCTCGCGAATGTACTGTGTGAAAGGAGGAAGGATCGAGTTGTTGTTCTGGAAGAACGAGCCGGCTGGATTGACGAATTGGAAATCGTCAATGTATTCGGTTGTTCGCGCATTAGGATCCGTCACACATGTCTTGCGGTGGGTGTGCGCGCCTCTATCTTCGTCTATTGCGTCGGCGTCTTCCTTTTCGACAGCAGGGTCGTGTGTTTCTTTGAGGATCCTTTGAGTGTTCTCGCGGAGGAGAATAGTGGCGCCTTTGTGGAAGGACGACAGCGTGTCAACAACTCGTTTGCGCTCGCGCTTGTTGCCTGCCCGCACGGCGTCGGTGCCAATGGGGCAATCCTCAATGTCCATGGTGATGCGCGTTCCTTTCCGCATGAAGCCAATGGCGGGGACCTCTTGGAAGGAGCGCCTGATGCCATTACGGCCGTCACTGCGCCGCGAATCCGGAGGCCCATCGAAGTGGGGCGTGAGCTTGGTGCGATATCCATACTGGAGTGGTGAGCCGATGGTGTCGCCGATGGTGGGGATGAGATGGGGTGGCAGGTTGGAGAAGTTTTTGTACGCGCGCTCAACAATGGCCTTTTTGTGCTGGAGCTGGTAGTCGTAGGGGAGCATCTGGAACTGGCAGCCGGAACACTTTGAAAAGTACGGACACTTGACGAGGGAGTCGTCGCGGCTCGGAGACGGCTTGGTGACGCTGACGAAGTCGGCCATGGAGTACTTTTCTTTTTCAAAGTGCTTGAAGATCTTGGCTGTGACGGTGTCGCCAGGCGCTGTGAAGGGCACGGCATACACCTGGTCCGAGTCGGAGCCGTCTTGGAAGCCAAGGCCGTCGCCGGTGGAAGACAGCTCCCTGATGGTGACTTGGATTTCGCTGAGCTTCGCAGGCAGTGCTGCAGCAGTGTCTGTTTCTGCGCCGGGCCGCTCCAGGTGGAGTTTCTGGACCAGGGCCGTGACGTCTTGCAGCAGCACTTCTTCGGTGCTGCCGTTCGTCTGCAGGATCTGGCTGCCGACGGCATGGCCGTTGCGCATCCTCTTGTTCTTGAAGCGGTAGCTCCCGCGGGGCCCTTCCTCGCTCCTCAAGGGCGTCTCGAAGAGCCGCTTTGCGGCATTGGCGGCGCGCGGGGCGGCGCTGTCGGGCGCTGAAGCCATGCCGGGTCGTGCTGAGAGTGAGAGGCGCCGGGCAGTGCCAAGCGTCCGCAGCAGTCGAGGCAGCGCGCAGGGGAACATGCAGCGCGCGGTGGTGGCGGAAAAGTCGAGGTTCACGTTTAGTCAGGCGCAAGGGCCGGGGTGCGATTGGCGGGCGCAACTCTTGCCAGTCGCACGGGCCGCGCGCGGTGGCCGTGGGAACGTTTGAACCTGACGGGTCCTGACCGCAGGCCAGACGGCAGCACACAGCGACGCAGCCCGACGCCCCGGCATCCCCAGCGACGCACCGCAGCACCGCAGCACCGCAGCACCGCAGCACCGCAGCACCGCAGCACCGCAGCACCGCAGCACCGCAGCTGCCCCGCCCCTCCACCGCGCCCCCATTGCCCCGGCTGCCCGCACCATGAGCGTCTGCCGGCCCGCGCAATGCCTCTTCGCGCGAGCGACGGCCAGCGCCCCCGCGGCCTGCAGCACGCGCGCCTTCCACGCCTCGGCGGCCCACGCAGCGCGGCGGCGGCGGCCGCACTATGCGTCGCTCAAGGCGGCTGAGCTGCAGCAGCTGGACGAGCTGGCCGCGCGCGAGGCGCCGCCGTACGACGCGGGCGAGCGGCGGCTGCTGGAGCTGCAGTACACGCCCGCGCAGCTGGCAGCCATCCGCGCGGCCGAGGCGGCCATGGACCCGCGCGACCTCTACACGCAGGGCGCGCCGCGCTCCGACCGCTGGCGGCTGCCGTACGCCGACTCCATGGCCGACGTCGACCCCGTGACGGACCACGCCGAGAAGCTGACGGGCGCCGACCTGCCCGGCAAAATCACCAAGCGCCCCGCCAACGAGTACGAGCGCAGCGCCAACATGGCCCGCGTCGCGTCCGAGCAGCTCGCCAAGCTGTATCCCGACGGCGTCCCCGAGGGCCAGCTCGACCCCGCCGCCGAGCAGCAGCTGCAGGACGCCCTCGAGGCCGCCCTGACCCACGCCGCCCTCGACCCGCGCTCGTCGTACACCAGCCGCAACCCCGCCGTGCTCGCCGCCCTCGCCGACCCGCGCCACTCGGTCATCGCCCCCGACCTGCCGCGCCTCGAGAACCGCATGGCCCGCCAGACCCGCCGCGCCGGCGCCGAGCAGGACGAGGACCCGCGCGAGCAGCGCCTGCTGCAGTACATGGGCTGGAACAAGCAGCAGCTGAAGAGGATCCGCACCAAGACGCTCGTCGCCCACGGCGTCACCAACCAGACGCGCATGGGCAAGATCCGCAGCATGTACTTCCTGACCATTGCCGGCAACCAGGACGGCCTGCTCGGCGTCGGCGAGGGCAAGAGCGTCGAGCCCGAGGAGGGCCGCAAGCAGAGCGTCATGTCGGCCATCCGCAACATGAAGCCCGTGCCGCGCTACGAGAACCGCACCACCTTTGGCGACCTGGAGCGCAAGGTCGGCGCCACCAAGGTCCAGCTCTTTGCCCGCCCGCCCGGTACGCCCGCCCTCTCCTTACTGACACGCCCCGTCCGCTAACACCCCGCAGGCTTCGGTCTCCGCACCCAGCACCTGATCTTCGAAATGGCCCGCGCCGCCGGCCTGCAGGACCTCGCCGCCCGCACCCCGCGCTCGCGGAACAAGATGAACGTCATCAAGGCCACCTGGGAGGCCCTGACCGAGCAGCGCCTGCCCGACGAGATTGCCCGCGCCCGCGGCAAGAAGCTGGTCGACGCGCGCAAGGTTTACTACGGCGGCAGCGTGCACTGATGCCTAGACACCATACGGACCCATGTAGCCCAGACGGAGCAGACCATGTAGCACTAGACGGAGCATGGCAAGTCATGCCCACTCGCATTCGCATTGTAGAATTCTGTATTATACATGTACCTGGAGCCGGGGTATCATATCGTCCTGTCTGTGTCTGCTGTCCTCGCCTCGACTCTCATCGCTCGTGTCTGCTATATCGCCCGTAGTCGTGTCTGCATGTAGCCCCTCTCAAGCCCTCAAACCCCTCCGCTACTGCGCCCACCCCTCGCCCTCGCTGGCCTGCCCCTCTACCTCCTGCCCGTTGTCCTGAATCTGCTGGTTGAGCACAATGCTGTACACGCTCGCCTTCAGCAGCGTAAACACCAGACTCGTCTTCCGCTCCAGCCCCCGCAGCCCGTCGAGAATCGCCGCGCTCGGCTGGTCGCTGAGCTCGCCCAGCAATGTGCTCATCTGCGTCTTGGTCAGTCTCATGCGCCACATTCCGGGAACCGAGGGGGCCTACGTCGTTGAGGTTGCCCAGTAACCGCGCGTATTCGTCGAGCACTTCTTGTTCGAGCGCGCTCAGGCTCTCTTCGTCTTCGAATCCGCCCCGGTGCGACGCCGTAGAAGCCTGGAAATTCTGCCCGTCCGCCATGCTGAACCTGCTCGCCCTGTCCACGTGTATGGCTGCTGTGTGCGTGCTGTCTTGACGCGGGGCGCAACGCGACTCAGCCCGCGCCCAAGTCGCGACTTCCTTCCAATCGCTTGACTCGCCTTTCTTGGCGCACCGTCAATGACCACCACATATACTTCACTCACTTACAAAGCCGTCAATGCATCTTATGCCTGCTATTGCTATCTGCCGTGCAAAACGCACTCCTCCCCTGCGGCTAACAATCCCACCCTGCCTAGTCCTTGACTGTAAAGAAATCGACTAACAACGAACGCTCTTAATAAATACCAACGCCAACGATTTTTACACGACGCTCAGCGACTCTCGTCTGCCTGAACTATCCGAGGTAAATGCTCCAACAAACGCCGTTGCGTAAGAAGATTCCAATGTCTATCAGCTGTGGTAAATGAGTGGAGCTGAGAGAAACGCATCAGAACGCCTCCCCTGTCGCAATATGGAAACTAAATGCAAGTCTGTCATCCCAAGAATAGTCTTCGAAACACGACTAGTACTACCTCGAACCCGACTTCTGTTGCGCGAGGTGCTCATGATCCGTTACCGCGTGGCTATGGTCATCGCCATCGTGGTGCAGGGTAACGCTGTTGAACTCTTCAAAAGGATCTGCTATCTCGCCCATCGGCGTCGCAAGACCAGAGTCCAGTGGTACACCTTTGATTTTCGTCACGCCAATATCAACACTCTGGCTCTCCTTGACATTTCTGAAGTTGGGTGTCTCGATGCCATGGCCTTGATGGGGAATAATCGGGGGCTTCGAGTGACGTAGCAGCGCCCATTGTGTAGTGCGGAAGAAAGGTGCCGTCTTGATGTCAGACGCTCCAGCGCGAGATCCGAGTCGTCGAGTCTCGTCCTTGATGAGAAGTTTGCGAATAAGCGACTTGCAGAGGCTTCTTGTTGTTAGCATTCTCCCTAGAGGCAAACTACACGTTACTTACTTGGAAACCGGCGGTGCGCCAGAGCCCTCGGGGAAAGGCACCTCGTCCCTCAAGATATTGGCAAACGTTGCGTTGCGGTTCTTGCCCTTGAAAGGCGTCGTTCCATATAGCATCTCGTAGATCAAGATACCCAACGTCCACCAATCAACGGCACTAGTGTGTCCGCAGCCCTTGATTACCTCGGGAGCAATGTACTCCTCCGTCCCAACAAACGAATTTGTACGGAAGTTGTTGATACACGACTTCGTGTCTATCGTTGGCAGATTGCTCGAAGAAGTGCCATTGCGGCCGCTGAGGATCATCGTCGGGCGACCGCCGGGTTCTGACTGTTTCGACAGATCAAAGTCAGACAACATGATATGGCCAGACTGGTGCAGCAAAATGTCTGAGATGGTTAGTGTTGGAATCAGCTTCGGGGTGGACGGACGTACTCTCGGGTTTCAGGTCACGATAAATGAAGCCCATGAGATGCAGATATTCCAGTGCAGCCGTAACCTCGGCGGCATAGAAGCGCGCCGCATCCTCGTCCACGCACTTGTTCGGTCGGGTTTGGAGTGCTCTGAAGAACTCGCCACCACTGCAGTATTCCATGCAAAGATAGAGGTGATCTTCCGACTGGAACGAGTGGTACAGGGTAACGATAAAGGGGTGGTTGCTGGTGGCCAGAATCTCTTGCTCGGCGAGTGCACGCTTAATCTTGTTACGTTTAATCATCTCCTTCTTGCTCAGCACTGCAGACAGTCAGTATTGTGGGCCTCGGTCAGCCTATCGCACTCACCCTTCATGGCATAAAGCCGGCTTGACTTCTTCTCTCGCACCAAGTACACCTTGCCAACGTCACCCTTGCCGATCAGCTTGATCTTGTCGAAGCTGCCCGGGCCGACTTCTACGTTGCGGACCTTGATCGAGTTGGAGCTGTATGTTCTCCGGAAAGCCACCGACTGGCGGATCTGACCGGGGGTGGGAATGCCCTTGGACGTGTCTATAGGAGACAAGTGGTCGTTGTCGTGCTGTGCGGTCTCGACCATGCTGAGCGTCGAGGAATTGGGATGCAGCAGGACCGGCTGCTTGGCCAGCTCTGCGGTCTGCGGTCGTTCTGCGGACTTGCCCGAGGAGAAGAGGCCCTGCGCATTGGGTGCGGAGGCGACCCTTCGCAGTTTCCGCGCCAGCTCCTCCTTCCCGGCGGCAGTGGCCTGGTCATTCACGCCGCTGACGGCGTCGATCTTGGTGGTTGGTATGCCGGGCGTGTCGGGCGGGGTGGAGGGCACGCTACCCTCGTTGTGGTGGCGCAGGGCGGGAGGCCCCTGGTGCTGGAAGTAGGGGTTGGCGTGGGCGGTCGGCGACACGGCGTCGTCGAGCGGGTTGCCCTCGCTGGTGACGGTGGTGGAGCGGTTGCGGGAGATGTGCGGCAGAAAACGCGAGTGGCGCGAGCCCGTCTTCTCGCTCTTGGGGGTGTGGGTGCCATTGACCTCGTCCGAGTGCTTGCGCGGGTCGGCGCTGCTGTTGATGCGGAAGAAGTTCTTGATACGCTGCGAGACCTGGCCGTCCTTGGCGTTGACGGGCTTGTTGGCGGACAGCGGGTTGCCGGAGAAGGTGCGCTTCTCCGTCATGGCGGCGTTGGTCGAGGAGCTGAAGAGCTGCGTCATGGCCGGGGCGGCGGCGCAGGGGGGGCAGCGGCAGGGCGGCGGCAGGGCGGCGGCAGGGCGACGGCGGCAGGGCAGCGCGCAGGCGGTCGGGGGCGGCGGGCGTGGTGGTGGTGGTGTCGTGCGTGGTCAGTGGGCCATGGCCAGCCTGGGGGCGGTGGTGCCAGGGCTCGCCGGCGTCTGTGGCTGGAGCGGCGGCGGTGCACCTCGAGCGAACGTCGCGGCGCGGACGTGCAGGCGGGACGGCGGCGCGCAACGGGCGGTGCGAGTGCGAGCAGCGAGCACGGCAGGCGGGCAGACAGCGCAGAGGCAGAGGCAGGGCAGGGCAGGGCAGGGCAGGGCAGGGCAGGGCAGAGGCAGAGCAGCGGCAGCGTGGCCTTCGCGGGCGGTGGGCGGTAGGCGGTGGGCACGGCGCAGTGAAGTACTATGTAGGCCCCGTCCCCGGCCTGCCTGCTCGCAATGGCCAGAGGCAGCGGCGAATCGTCGCAGGGGAGCGGGGCCTGGCGCTGGACGGGCCTAGCTGGAAGCCGTGTGGAGCTGCACCCTGGAGCTGCCGAGCAGTGTGCACAGCGAGCAGCGCCTGAGGCGAGCCGCAAGCTGCGCGCCGACCAGCACGGCGGCGCTGCGCTGCCAGACTGCAGTCTGCTGTCCCCGGCCTGGCAAACGCTGGCCTGAGCAGCCTTCTGCGTGCTCGTCCGCCCGCCGCGTCCACGATCCACTGCGCCTCGCCGAACCCTCCAGTCGGCACCTCCCCCACCAGCACCAACCTCGATTTATCAGCAAACAACTGCCCTCGCACGTCATCGCGCCCGCTCGTCGCGCATCCTGGCTTGCCCGCCTCGCGTTGCTGCACTCCTCCTTCTGCCTCGTGCCTCCACACGCCTGCCCGCCTGCATCGTCTGCACTGTCGGCTGCTGTGTCGGGTGGCCATGGCGGCCAATTCACCCGTGCTCGACCACGGCCCAGTGCTAGACTCGTCCTGGAGCCGCCCGACTTGGGGAAGCTCCAGCCCCTGCTCACCCTCGGCTGCAATTGCAACGTCCGAGCAACATCATTACCAACCTCACCGCGCGGCTTACTGAACCATTTCAAATCCTGTTCATTATGCCATGCAAAGCCCTTAATCTATTCGTCCTAACTTGATGCCATCGTCCAAATCCTGCTCACGCCATCGAAAGGACAGGAAGACGCTCCAAGTCTGAACCCAGTGGGACAACTCACGACATCCCAACATCCACGACCGTCCATTACCAATACTCGCGTACTGACTGCTCGCAACAACGCCGTAAACTCTGTATGCAATCTGAAATGTCTTGCTGAACGCCGTAGGAATCATGATTGAATAAGGCCAATGGTCCGCCTCCCCAACCATGTGCAGCCTGGCGAGGTCGTTTCATGGCTGAAAGTAGAAGATATTGGAGCTGGACGCGAAGCAGATATTCGGGCCTTGCCAAAGTGATAGCCTGTATCAAATAAACCCCTCAGCGCCGGCCCCCGTTTCTGCGACTCTCTTCCTCGCGGTAACCTTCGATTTCAGCCTTTTCAGTCTGCTTGAGAGCGTCGAATCGCTTCCTCCATTTCTCTGAACGCTTAGTCTTCTCCTCTGAGGATATGCCACGAGTCTCGTCCTTTCTTGAGCGCCTGAACCTGTTGGTGACCTGTTCAAGCTTCGCCTTGGCCGGAGAGTGTTCGCCCGACTTCTTTGGCGAACCTGGCGTGTTGGCTTGAGAGGATGCTGTCGTCTCTTGTGCAGACCCAGTTCCCTTGGCTGGTGAGAACATCGTCTTCTGCTTACCTTTTCCACCTGAAGCCTTGAAGCAGGATGCACCCGTGTCCTCGGCTTCAGCAGAGGCCGGTGCTCCACTTGGTTGCGCAGGACGCCTAACTGATGGACCGTGACCATCAACGCTCGTCTCCATAACCAAATCAACCAGATCATCCATGGCGCCGTCCAGCCCTGAGACGCGGTTGTTAGCGAAGAGCCGAGCTGAAGGGACATTGCCTCCACCGAGTCCGCTAGGGCCAACCTCCTTGTAGACTGGGTAGAAGCGTTGTAAAGTCTGAGGGTTTGTGTTGTTTGTGTTTGTACGATCGGTGAGCTGGCTGCCCAAGAATTGACGGCTGGAAATGTTGTTCGCCGCATGCACAGAGGAGCGGGCTGCAGTACCTTTCTCTGATGTTTTGTCCGTCCCAAACTCGGGACTGAGATGCGATGGGACGTTTCGATAATCCTTGGCCATTCTGTCTGGTATCAAACCGGTGGGTTTGGGATGTCGCGTGCAAAGCTCACTCGCTTGTCGTGACTCGTGTACCAAGTTGATGCCATGAGAATAGGGCGCTGGAGCATTGCGCATTGTACCGTGTGGGCTGTAGGCAGAGTCTCGACGAGAGCTCACAGTTGCACTGCCCTGGTTGGTACGTACATTCTCTTGGCTACCAAGCCGAGCCTCAGTCCTGCTGATTGACATGCTGACAGCAGAGTCGTGAGGCGTAGAATTAGCCACAAGGCCGTGCAACGAAGGTGTGCGAGAGTCGATAGTGCCTGTTTGCGACCCACGACCAGATGCACTACTACGACGACTGTTCAAGGAGTCGGCCAAGAAAGTTAGGAGACCTTGGATGCATCCCTGCAACACTTCGGGGCTGTCAGGCATGCCAAAGTGATCGTATCCGGCTTGGAAGCCTTCTTGGTAGGTGGATGGAGCATGTGCTACTGCTTTAAGCATATTGAACGGCCATGGTTCCTCTGATATAGCTCGATGCTGATGACGATCCTGGGTAAGCATGTTGTTGGAGGTCGTGTGCAGGTTGCCACCTGCTTGGAGAGTACGGGTCTGAGCGGACACGGAGGCTTGATTCATAGCTTCTTGCTTCAGAGGTGAGAGAGATTGCGGTTTCCCAAATACTTCCGGCCAAGATCCAATCTTCGGTGCCGGCTCGATGTTCCTTGACTGGCTTGCGCTGCTCTCATTCCAAGGGCTAGCAGGCCAGCTCTTCTCGGGCGTTGCAGGGGCAATCCTATTTTCGTCCTCGTTTGGCTGAGATACACTGGTTGCTGGAGCCACTCGGGTCGACGAATGCTCATGAGTGTTTGTGGGAAAGAAATCGGTCGTGTCCACACTCGACAAGCTAGGTTGATGGGATAGCGTGTGGTCCATTCGCGTATCCGACTGTGATATCTCTTGCTGATGCCAAGGTGAGCGCTTGTTTGGCGAGGGCGTAGGAGGAACAATGTCTTTGATTGACCTGTCTTTTGGCTCATACGTTGGACTCTTTGGATCAAGAACGGACCATGCTTGCTTCTTTGACTCTTCGTGGGGGGCTTTGATCTCAATGGCACGCGACCTTCGGTTGGTCGACCCCGGAGAGTGCGCAAGTGAGTTCGCAGGAGGAGGAACAAATGGTGCTTGATCCATACTCGGAAAGCCAGGGAAGGGTTCGAAAGGCGGGTACATCATCATCGGGGCATATGGATCCGTTGCAGTGTAGCCATACACAGGCTGAGTCAGTGGCTGATGGTATGGTGGCATGAACGATGACAGAGGCGCCGGTGCCGCAGTTGCACCGACTGGGGTAGTAGAGGCCTTCTGTGAGTTTGTAGTCGTCGGATCCGACTCGAGGGCTGCAACATGCTTGCGCAGCGTGTCAAGCTCGACGATCAGAGACCTTTTCTGTTCAATTATGTTGGCTCGCCAGGCTTCATTCTGGTGTCCAGACTGCAACACTTCCGTTTGTTCCAGAGTTCGGAGCTCTTGTTTCTTTACCGTTTGTTGAGCTCTGAGCGACGGAAGATCCAGTCCCGCAAACGGTGTTGGGTCGTTGGAACGCGGAGGATGAAACGGCATTCCAGACAACGTAGCCTGACCAGGCAGAGAAGCACTTCCGTTATCCTGCTTCGTGACGGCTTCATCGGCCGGTGGCGTGGATGTGGGCATTGATGATCCGCTATTGACTGCAGGGAGGGCAAACATGCGATCACCGACCACAATGATGGGCTGACCGCCGACGACTTCGATACGAGCTGTATTGTTTGGAAAAGACTGTGGATGCGCAGCCATGGTATTGCTAGCCACAGCGCGTATGGCCTGAGGGTTGTAAATGTTGAAGCTGGGCCGGAGACCTAGTGGTGGAAGATCGCCTGGTACAATGCGCCCGCCTGCTGTCACTCGCAAACCGGGTGGGCTGCCGTGCTGCTTGAGGAGTTGTTCGGCTTTGCCACGTTTCACCGATGGAGATGGCGAAGGCCGTTTGTAAGCTGCCGCTGATGCCGTCACTGGCACGGATTCTGGTGTTATCTCGCGGGGTGGCTCAAGCGCAGCTGCTATAGGCACGAACGTTCGCAAGCTTCTGTCAGACCTGCGGCCGATCGACTGCGCGGATGCAGAAGGACGTAGGACGTGTTCTTGCAGTTGAGTCAATATCTGGGTTCAAATAGCGAGGTATGGAAAAAGAGACGGTGAGAGACGACAAGAAGATGTGATAAAGACAGAATTGAGTGAAAGCCCACTCAGGAAACAATAGTTGCAGGTCAGTGAGGTGAAGGTGATGGTGAAAGTATGGTCAATGCTCACCTTTGATCACGTCCTCGTCTGCAAACTTGTCCAGTGATACAGCTGACTCAGAAACAGAGTCACGTAGAGCAAGCAGTTCCTCCACCTTGTATGCGGGTGCCATGACGAAAGCCTCGCCACCCTGTGGGCGTTTGCGGTGGACCGATGGCCCTAGTCGGATTCACTTGTAGCACAGTCGAGACAAGCGAGATGTGGGATGGTGCAATGCGATTATGCTGAAGAATTCGTTAGTCCACATCTTCGTTTGCTGCAGAATGAAGGTATAGTTTCGGTGGCGGTGACAACAAACCTGAGGCTGATCCAGGGGCAGTCACAGAGCGAAGGAGTGGCAGCTATCCAAAAAGCCGAAGGCCCGCAATGCGAAAGAAAACGGGCAAGAAAATGGAAGACGAATGAGTGTGTGATGAGATGGGAAGGACGGAGCAAGGAACTGAAGGTTTTGGCCAGCATTTTGCGGCACCTCCCTCGAACGTTACGTATTGGCAGTGCTACCCAGGAAAGCGTGGATGGAACGGAAAAGCTAAAGAAGGACAGACTGGTCCGGAGTCAAGCTCGAAGCATGTTAGACGGACGCAACTGCCCTGACGGAGGTAGACACCACGAAGGCGCACGGTCAATTTGGACCTCTTCTTGGAAACAAGATACGCAGTGGAGGCATCATATGGAGAAGCCACCAAAATCACATATAGAGCATCGGCATGACTTTGACATGTATGCATGAAGTGTCCTTGAACGAGGAGTGTGTGGGTATCAGGCTACAGACTCTTCATATGCGCCGTTGCTATGCAGACACATAACGCCAAGCTAAAAGTTGTAGTGCACATCGTTCATCGGCTTCAGTCAACACCAAGTTATCATCTCCTGCGGGTGACTCTGGTGGTAGGCGCGGGCTCGAACGCATCGTCATCATCGGATATCTCATCGTCGCTCTACAACAGCATTAGCATCACTATTCTACACTTAATCCACGCCACGAGCGTTACTTACAGGCTCAGCAGCCTTCCTTCCTCGTGCAGCAGCACCTCGTGTAGGTTGGCTGCGTTGTGTGGAAGGTTGAGAGAAATTCAGCGTAGTTTGTTTGCTCACCGCTGGCGTTCGCGTCCGCGTTGGTGCCGAGACCTTGACAGGTGATTTCCGCCTAGCTGGTGCTTTTGCTGTTGGCGCGGCTTTCTTCGTGGGTGCTTTCTTAGTTGGCTTAACAAACAACTCTTCTGCACTCTCTTCATCCTCGTCACTAATCATGACTACGTCGCCGTCTTCCTCTTCCTCTTCCTCTTCCTCAATGACCTTCTTCTTACCGCGTGTACCCTTCGTAACTGCAGCTGTTGCTTTTGTCGCCGCAGCTCGACGTGTCGTTCCAGCAGGTTTTGCACGGCCAAGCTTTTGAGTTGTTGTCGAGCCGAGGTCTTCATCATCTTTCTCATCTTCGTTGTCCGGAGGTATGAAAGCTCCCGGTTGGTCATTCCATGGTCCATCCTCCTCACTATCCCATGTGGCTGGCTTCGGATTGGTCTTGGATTTACGGGCTCTCTTGAGCTGACCAGACGCAAAGAGTGTTTCTAATTGCGATCGATGCTGCTCCATCTCGTTCGCAATATCCGCCTCATCGACTTCATTCGTTTCCATCAGATGCTTCAGTTGGTTTTTCAGGCTCTCGTCTACGAATTGCTCCATGGCATGTCTGTCGTCTTTGTTTACAAACTGCGATACGGCATCGCCAAACGAGTTTTGCGGCAGGATGGTTAATGACTGTGCTGTTAGAAACTCTTTAACAAGTTTGTCTACCCCCACAGTGCTGATTGTGATCTCGGCCATGACATCCTCATCCGGCATCTCGGCGTCGTTTTTAGGTTTGCCTTCGTGTTGGTCAGAACTCGATACGCGAATGAATGGCAGTGCACTTACGAGTGGGCGGTTTTTTCTTGCGGTGAAACTGGACAATGTCATTGACATTTGCAACATGATCCATAAAGCGGTTTGAGAAGCGCTGTGGGTTCTCGAGGTTGAACTCGCCTGGTTGAGGGGCGGTGTACTCTACACGCAAGCGCACCAAAGGTCGAGGAACTTCGATGTCCTCGTTCTCGTCGCGATCGTCCTGCAGCTCCAGCCAATCTCTCTTAGCCTGCTTTATCAGGTCCTCGACGATTTTGTTAAGGTATTGCGTAATCTTCGCACGGTTGTCTGGCGATCGCCATAACTCTTTCTCTTTGATTTCCTTTTCCTCTGCCAGCACAATTTCCTTCATGATGAAAGGCCGAACCGTCTTCAAACGTATAGTCTCGTATGCGAAATCCTGGCCGGTGATGCTTAAGATGGCGACGTGTTTGGGTACGGCTTCTCCAGGCATCAAAGATGTAGCAACAGAAGAGCCTGGCTGCATCACATGAAACCCCATTTGTGGATTGTGGCGTGGGTCAATCAGGCACTCGTGTTCGTGGCCCCAGATAACAAGATCCATGAAGCCAGGCAAGAAGTGCTCTGGCAAGTAGCTGGTTGCTGTGTGTGCGTGGTGGTTTTGATGGACACTCATGATGTTGAACCATTCATCCTTCTGTGTGCCTGGCTGGAAGAACTTGACGTTGCCGTCTCGCCATGTGTGGAACAACCGTTCATCTCGCACGTTGCTGAGACCGTACAATGCGAGCTTCGTGCCGCCTTTTTGGAGAAGCACCGGCTTGACCGCAATTTTGTCAACCTCCGGAGTTCGTCCAAAGTAGTTGACCAGGCCAGACGCCTGCAACAAATCCAGTGGTGAGAAGGATCCTTCACCAGACGGGTCATCGTGATTGCCGTGTATTGCAAATACAGGTATAGCCACATTGATGTCCTCGTCTTCGTAGTTGACATGATCAAAGATGCCACCAAAGTTCTCGCTTGCGTCACTGAGCATCTCCAGCTCGCAAGGCTTTTCTCCCAGGCAATTCTGGCGAATGGACCGCATAACATGGTACATCGATTTCCGTGATGGCTTGTTCTCATGGAACAGATCGCCAGCGTGGAGCACCATGTCGACGTCATGCTGCTTTGCCAGCGACATGACCTCGTCAAAGGTCTTCCAGCTGTCGTCCTGGCGGTGCGCATCGCGTTCGTTGTAGCCAACGTGACTGTCTGTGGCGACGAGTATCCGAATGGTGTCAGCGCCTGCATATCGGTCAGCTTGTCGACTAGCGCGTGCAGGTTACAGCACTCGCCTCGCGGGATGCCCTGCGCTCGTAGCGGCATTGTGTCTGGTGCAATCCACAGGGCAAGCTGAGGATCTTGCACCAGGGGCGACTTAGTTGAGGGGAAAACCTGTGTCTACCGGGTAGAAGTAATAGCAGCCGATCGCGCACTCACATGGTTGAGCTGCGCGACGCGACTGCCCGCCTACCGCCTGAAGCTAGTGGCCTGTGGTTCCAGCTAGCGTCACCGCGTCTTCATGTGACGCAGTACGGAAGAAATTGAGAGTAAACTCCGACCTCACATCAGCGCAGCTCATCACAATGTTTCCCACCAGGGCGCTGTGCGCGCGATCTGTCTGGAAAGGTAGGCAGAACTTCCGTCTGAGCACTGAGCTTCCAGCTAACAACACCCACAGGACCCAACATCCTCCCGTAAGCCACCCTACGAGTCTTCTCGCAGATTGACTAAGCGTGCAAAGCCTCCCCATTGCGCGAGCAAGCGGCGAACGACGGATCCCGATCAAAACACAAGCACGTTCTGCTACCGTTCTGCCCAATTTCGTGGGCCTGAAGTTTCAGGTTCACAACGGCAAAAAGTACGATGATATCACAATAACCGAGGATATGGTAGGACACAAGCTGGGAGAATTTGCGCCGTACGTCTCTGTTATCACTCTGGGCCACCTGAGAATGGCCAAGTCTGAACCGGACTGCTGACATTGCAACGGCAGGACACGGAAGAATTTCACGTACAAGCAGACCAAAAACAAGTAGGGGATGGGTCGTCAACGCATCGACTGGGAGTTTTGGGTATCATTTGTGTTTATCTGGATGTACTGCTACCTGTACAAAATGCACGGCCTTCCGCAGTGAGGGCGTTATTGTCGATATCGAAGTAACTTTCCCCTGCGCCTGTGAGACCAAACCAACGCCAAAAATGCATGTCCATTGGGACTCCGAGGACGTCACGCCACGCATCTGATCCAATGCGCTAGCCACGTTTCGCCAAATGCGCAAGCATCACCGATAGAACTCGCCGCGCTTGATGTTAACGCCGTACTCTCCAACCGCCATTCCAAGGTCCTCCATGGTAAGCACCGTCCGCCCTTGGCTACCACCCTGTCCACCGCCGCCATATCCTGGCCGCTGGATCCCAAGATTATAGTCTTTAGCTTTTGGCCCGCTGTCTTTGCCGCCTTGGGTAGGAGCCGCTGCACCTGGTGCTCCTGCCGCGCCGCCGAGCCCACCCATGGGGTTGTTGCTTGTGGTGTTCGAGGACCGGATGCGCGAGAATTGATACGCGTCGGCCGCAATATCTGCGATGAACTTCTGCGTCGCGAGTGCGAGCAGGCGGGCAAGGTGCTGCGACGTCTGTGGTGGTGGGGGGAGACCAGCGCGCGTCAAATAGTAGTTGGTGACTGCATCAGGTATCTAGGGCTACATCAGTCGGATTCTTAGAGTCGCTGGCAGGCTAGCACTCACTATGGGCGCATACTCGTCCATCTTGCCAAGGAACTCGCGCAGTGTGGCATCCTTTTTTGCGGGGATGCGCTGCTCAAACGTAGCAGCGGCGTCTGGAAGCCCATTCGCTGTAGGCGCGTCGTCGTTTGCGCCGTCGAGGTTCATGGCCTCGGCCTGTGTCGCGTCGTGGTTGATCTCGTTCTCCACCGACTGATCAAGGTCGTCATTCACCTCCATCTTGGTGTCAGGCGGTTGAGATGTATTGTCGGACATATTGTGGCGCCGGCTGCTATGTACAGACGGATAGTGGAGCGTGACGTGGGGGTGCAGTGAGTTGCGGAGGGTACGGGCGCGCGGGCGCGCGCGGGCCAAGGCCGGGCGGAACAGAACCAATCACCGACCTCGGTCGCCTTCACCTGTGCTCGTAGAAGGACTCAATACAAACGCCGGGCGGCGACGATGAAGTGAAGTGAGATGCCACAGGGCGTTATCAACGTCGACCGAGCGCTTTCCGACGCAGACTGCATGTCATTCACCTGACAGAGCCTCGCGGCTGCCTAGTACCTCGTGCTACACCTTCGTACGACCGCATTATGTTGATCTAGATCGATCAGCTAGTTGTAGCTACTATTTCCAGATCGAACACAATCGACCTCACTACCCTCTAAGCCCACTAGAAAGTTGTCCCTACGGCGATAGCCTCTCCTCTCCGCATCGCCCAATATTCGTACGCTGGTAGCGAGTTCCAGCTTACTCACAGTCAGACATCCTACGCCGAGCCAGAACTGTATTCACACCGCCAACTCATTTCAAGAGCCCCATTCAGGTCGTCGAGTATGGTTCCGGAGACCGTTCGACACGGATGTGGGGAAGGACGATCCGACGCACCAGGTGATCTGATTGTCAAAGGACTTCTGAGCTTACCACCAGAGATGCTAGAATCAGTGTATCATCATCTCGACAGCATCGAAGATGTGCACAGCTTTGGCCGCACTCATAGCAAGACGTATGATGTCGTCAAACGACGGACAGTCTACACCGAGATCATGCGATCGATTATAGGACGATCGTGGGCCCATCGATATGATTTGCAACTATGTAACGTTCTCATGCTTCACGAAGACGTTGTCAGACACTTTCAAGAAGATGGCAAACCGTTTCCAGTATCTTCCAATCGTGAAGGTCCAGGCTTCAACGAGTGGGAGACGAAGCTCGCAAGCGCGACTACTGTATTAGCATGTGCCTATGGTCCATGTACAACGTGTATGCCAGACAGCCTGATCTACGAGATCCTTGCGCGGTATCAAGGTATGCGGGTACTCGAAGGTATGTGGCTTGAACGACAGCTGCAAGAGGAAGACCTTGTGGCAACCGGCCCAACGACGAGTGACCAGGACTTGGTGCACCAGTATACCTATCTTCTTGATCGAGCGCAAGAGTTCAAGCAAGGTAATCTCTCAGCCCGAAGCACGGAAGACCCTGCAACTTTGAATTACACCAAGCTCAACCCGGACCAAAGAGGGAGATTCTACTCAGCCATCACGTTCGTGTGGATATTGAACGAACTTCGCTGGGTCTTGACAAATTTCACATTCCCTTCACGGAGCAGTCGCCACGACGGTATACTTGATCGATGCAGAGCAAACCTGACAAACCGATGTCATAACCCTCTGCTAGACCAGTTAGACCAACATGCTGTCTTCACCTTCATGTACCATCATGTGCTACCTCTACACAGCCCTGTGCTGCAAGACCAAAACTCATCATTGCTTCCGCTTACTCTCAACACTGACTGGATGACGGACGGTGCACAGTCTGCGAGGTACGTACGGCCTCCAAGAATGCAAATGTGTAGTCTCTTTTTCACCAACTTGATGCTCACCGTGTCAGATTCCTGCAGCTCTTCCTCTTAGCCGGTCAAACCTATTTTCAGCCGCCAGACCTTGTCGATCTTGCCGTACGTCACAAAGTGTCCCGGTCGGCTCCATATCCTGAGGCGGCATTGCCAGCGACGACGATACATTGGATTCGCCCTTCAAATTACTTCGCCTTCCCCGCAGACGTTGCTTTTGGTGACTACAAAGGCAGGCTCTCACAATTGTTCGATACGCACATTTCTCTCATCAATCGCTCCTGTTTCGCCCAAACGCAAGCAGACAATGTCAACCACGCACCCTACCGCCATACGCCGACATCGTCCAACGTTCCCGACCTTGCAAGCAGTTATTATATTTGCTCTATGGTGGCCGCCGTAGAAGGGGGCCAGAGCCGTGACAAAGACGCGAGGCCCGTTCGAGAAACTTTTGCTGGAGAGTGGCAGCGGAGGGCAATGTGGAGCGTGTGGTGGTGGGCAAACAGCGAGGACAAGGCTCGAGCGATAATTGCAAGGTGGAGGTAGATCCCAAACGCTTCTAGACGGGGAACATCAGTGATGGGGTGACCCAAAGATGAGAGTTGAGGCGTTCATCGAGTTCGACTCGAATCACTGACTTGGACAGCCATTGAAGATTGATAAATCAGAACCCAATTGCAATCCATTCAAACTCTCCAAATCCAAAGTTGAAACGTCACACAGCAACGAGTTTTCTGGAGTGGGCTCTTTACTATAGACCGGGTGTGATGGGCCGCCGCAATACACACGGAGCTACCTCAGGGTCTTTGCAAAAGGCGGGGATGCAATTTTCCGAGCCCTTGAGGAAGCCGGTGAAGCCGATGAAGGTTGCACGGAGATCGAATGATAGTGCATCCGGTACAAGTTGAGCCACTCGATGACGCTAATTGAGGAACAGCGAAGTGACGCCTCCAGGCCCATGTGCAGAGTTAAGTGCGTTTGTTTAGAGCTGACTAAGTATGTATCATAAGTAAGTGGTTACCACACTCGAACACGGCTGCCTCAGGTCGCATGCAATCGCACCGAAGCAGCATTTCTTACATTCTCCGACAGAGGCTGCCATGCGCCCGGGATGTCTCGGAAGACACGCTGGCCGCGTCCCGTTCTTCCGTGGGCACAGGGATGGCGCGCTCGAGCATGCTCCGGTATTTTGTCGAGGAAAAGGCCATCAGCAGCCCTGCACTGAGGCACCAATGACAAGTCCTGGCAGTTTGTATGCGTCAATGCGTGCGTTGGGCGCTCCAGCTGCACGACACATGCAGCTGAGAGCGTGGAGTAGGCAGCAATGCTTCAGATGAGGGGTGGAATGAGTGAGGTCATCGCACAACGGGCAGCAATTTGGTCGTCAAGGGCTCACATCACCGTGCAAGCAATGGCACGCGAGGTGCGAGCCTGTCAGGCAGGCGGCGATGTCATCTAGGAGGGATTTACAGCGCGTTCCTCGGCCTGCTGGGCGTTGGTTTAGTGAAAGCGGGCCATGCGTGGGTGGTCTTCGGGTCTGCTAGTAGCGATTTTTTTGCGCTTGAGAGTGACCTTGTCCCCTCATTACTTTGCGCTTGTAGTACCTTTCCGCACACACGACAGTCAATTTTGTCAGGTCAACTGGCTTTCGGTCTGCTCTGATCAAGTCGCTTCTGACGCTCGAGACCCTCAGCCGGCCCGTTGTTGTTTCTCGCACGCCAAAATCCGCTGTGACTTGGACGCAGTGTGCCTGGAGCCCGCCATACTGTACCTCGCTGCACGTCGACACCCTCGTTTCCTGCGCCGACCGCTCATAGAGCCCACGGCACCGTCTGCGTGTTTGCTGCCTGTTCGTCGTGAGCGCCAGCCTGACAGCCAATCCAAGTTTTGCCCGAAGGTTAGTGCCGCTTGCTACCTGCCTACTACGTGCGCCCAAGGCTCGTCTGGAGTCGCAGCGCCTCCCACCCACCACACTGTCTTGTTGAGGACTCTGCGGGTCATTCGCTGCTGCGCGCTGTCACGCCGCCTCAGTCTTGGCTGTGAAGCACTCTCGCAGCAGACATTTAAAGGCCGTGCATCCGCTCAGCATCCACCGCAAACATTTTCTAGTCGCTCAACTTGGGTACTTGCCCGGGCCGTATCTTCTGCACCGCCTGACTTCAGCCTCCTCGTCGATATTCTTGCTAACATCTTGCGGCACAGAGCTCGTGCGAGTAGTCCGAAAGCTCTTCCGACCTCCGTTCATTTACCGTAGTCGCGCTCAGGCCGACGAGCCCGAGGTCCCAATTGCAAGTCGAATTTGCACTGCACTGCAACCTGCGGAGCGGCTACCGAACACCTCAGACCACGCGAGAACCACCGCCTGGTTACATTAGCCAGCATAAAGTGCGGGGAGGTTAGTTTGCCTCTCCGGACACAGCAGCGCCAGCACTTGGACTGGCCAGAGCAATCCAGCGGTCCCACCAGGGATTTCCAGCGCTCACAATCTTCTGCTAGCGACACAGCACATTAGCTGAGGCATATACCTCTATCAAGATGGCAGCTACTTTTTCATACGCGCAGGCTGCGAAGGGCATTTCAAGTCCGGTCTCTGTTAGCAAGCCTGCTTCTGGCTCGACAACACCGGCCAAGGACGATGTTTCCAAAACACCGCTCACTTCGACCACCCAAGTCAACAACTGGGCCGATGATGCTGAGAACGAAATCTCGAACGAGCACCCGACGTCGAATGGCGACCTCCGAACGCCATCCTCGAAGCCTTCAAATTCCACCGAATCCCTGGAGGCGTCTACCACCGACCTGGATTCTCTGTCTGCTTCCACAGTAACCAAGGATGACGACGTGTCTTCACAGCCGAACATGTCTTCCGAGTCGACGTGGGATAATAAATCACAGGCCTCCACTTCAGTCGACAAGACTGTTGAGCCTGTACAAAAGACTTCAGAGAAGCCGGAAAAGAGCGAAAAGGGCAAGAAGGGCAAGAAGGGCGAGAAGGGCGAGAAGGGCGAGAAGAAAGAAGCCGAGAAGGAGAAGGAGCCACCGAAGCCCCTCAAGGAAGCACCCCTGCCAGCAGTCAACATCTGGCAACAGCGCGCAGATCAACAGAAGTCTCAGGCGAAGCCTACAGCGTCGCCCCCCGCGAATGGCGTGTCCAAGAAGGGCACTCCTGAGGGGAGATCATCCACGGCTGAAATCAAGTCCAAAGCCCGTGAGGAAGACAAGACAGCTTCATCGCGAAAGGACACGAAGGGAGATGCCGAGAAGAAGGGAGTGAAGGGCAAGCCATATGATAAGGATCAGAAGCCGACGTCAAGTACTATGCCACTACCGCCCAACCAGGACGAGGAAGCATGGCCAACACCCGAGACAGCAGTCGACGAGGACCGTAAGAAGGCTCACGAGAAGAGTGAGAAGGAGCGCAAGGACAGCGCGCCGAATGGCTCTGCAGGCAAGCACGAGTGGGTCAAGGTCCCATATACCCCGTCTGTGGTCTTCAACACACCGCTGCCCAATGCTGCAAACTCGCGTAGAGGAGGCAGACCTGGAGGTCGTGGTGGAGCGCAGTCGAGCGGCAGGCCTGCTGGGTTCGGCGCCAATGGTGTCGCGACATCCGAGAACCCTTCAAGTGCAGACGCTGCATCCAACGGCGAGCAGCCTAAGCGCGAAGTGAATGGTGTCGCCGGAGATGCGTCTCCTAAGTCAAAGCGTTCAGGCAGTGCTACCTCGCCAATGCTCAAAGAGCAGGTACCTGCAGTCAACGGAGAGAAGACTGTGAAGGGAGCCGGCGCCGCACCTTTCGAGCCCGAGGCACCCAAGCGCGCCTCTACCACGACAGACGTATCTAACCAGAATAGCACGTTGCCTCGCCAGTACTCGAGCAGGTCTGGCAAAGGCCGTAGGGGCGACTTCAACGGCTCTGAACGAAGACGGGATGGCGATGCATCCCCCACCAAGGACGCCGCTCATACTGACGGCTCCGAGAATGAGCGACGGACGTTTGATGGGTCAAACGGCGTTCATCCCAAGCAGGGCCGTTACAATAATTCGTATGCTGGCGGACGGGATAGACCCCGTGGTGGCGGTCGAGGAGGACGTGGAGGATTCTCTAACGGCGCCCAATTCACTAACGGACATGCTCAGCAGAGCAGCGGCTCATTCTCGATGGGCCCCGGCTCTCCGACCACATTCAACCCAGGAAACAATGCTTTCTTCACAGCGCCTCAAGGCAAATACGGTCGCAACAGCCACCGCTCACAATCTGTTGCTGAATCATTTCGATACCCCGCCTTCCACGGTACTCAGCAGCTGTCTTCCGTGAATGGATTCAATGTGTACGACTACAACATCGTGGCGCCTATGAGTGCCGCGCCCTACAACCCCTACGGTGTCGACCAGTTCGCTTTGTTCCAGATGATCACAACCCAAGTGTAAGTTCTCAGCCGAATTACTCAAGACTACAGCTAATCCGCTCAGTGAATACTACTTCTCGGTTGATAACCTGCTGAAGGATTTGTACTTGCGAAAGCACATGGATTCGCAAGGTTTCGTGTCTCTCGATTTCATCGCTGCATTCAATCGCATCAAGAGCCTAAGTACCGACATCGAGCTCCTCAAGCTGGTTTGCCAGCAGTCGAGCAATGTACAATACCGCACCGGCGAGGACGGCCGTGACAGGCTCCGTCGCCGCGAGGGCTGGGAGCAGTGGGTCCTGAACATGGACGAACGAGACGAATCCGCCCAGAATGAGGGCCCAAAAGAGCTGCGCAACCCTCCTGTCCCCAACCCTGCAGGCTTTGATCAGTCAAACCCTCCTCAGTACCCAACAATGAGCACCGGGTTTGGCAATGATGTAACATACCCCCAACATAACCCGTTCGTCCCAAGTGCATCCCAAGATGCCGCGGCCCCTACCGAAGACGTAGTCAACGGTACCTTGCCCGAAGGCGCAAATGGCACAGCTGCACCAAATGGTCACCCGATCGAAGGATCAATCAAGGCTGTAAGTATAGACCCTGATTTATTCCTGACGCGCAAGCGGAATCCTTGATGGTTGTTGCTTGCAAACAAAACAAGCCATTAGCAGTTTGCCCCCCTAGCTTTACAAACTCTTTCTAATACATGCATCGATAGTAAAAGTAGTGGTGTAGATGAACTGGGCAGTGTGCTTAACTCCCACTCTCGGGCTAACGGCGCTGTTCTGTTACACGAGTAAGCCTGCTTCTTGTAATTCTGTAGAGGACTCTACTAACTCAAGTAGAAGTGCTGAATGCGAACCTCGCCCAAGCCAGAAGAATTCCTCTACGCCTTCGGTTCAACTCTATTGGGTCAATAACCAATAACACCCGGTCGACTCTGTACCTTCCGACATCACTCACGAATCTTATTTCCATCTTCGATCAAGAGCGCTTCAGCAGCGTCTAAATACCCCCTTGAGTTCAATTTACTACGACATGGGGATTCTCTGCCACTTTTGGTCCCACTTCCTGGCACGAAATTACAACCCCCGAATGTTCGCTGAATCCCAACAGCTTACGTTCGAGGATGCTCTCAACAACATAACCAACGTTGGTCTTTTCACTCTGATCAAGCTCTACAGTCGATTTTGTTATTGTCACGGACTGCGATTCGATACCGTGTGGCCTGCGACTACATTGCTTTAGTCAAGTCCGTGGATGATGGCCATTGTCTAGCGTTTGTACAATTACGATCAGATCTCAGCAGCCATTACCTCCATTCCGGCAGCCAACAACGGATAAAGCGACTGTTGGCAGACGATCTCCCCGCGTTCCTCATCTGATCAAGATACCTCTCATTTTGCGGCGTTGCTATGTTTGGTTCTGTTGCCCTTAATACCATATGGGGCATCCACTAGGGCGTTCTACGCATCCACAAAAAGTTTGTGTTCGGCGGCGTTAGTACATGCCTGGCGGTCTATCAACTTTCCAATAGAAATTTTGCGCATATCCAGGATCCCTTCTCCAACGTTTACACGACATGAATGCTACACTCGAAGTGTCATTGGCTTCACAGAGCACTTGGACCCGAGTGGAGTTCAGGATGGAGCAATGGTAGTCGGGCGTCTTCTTGCATCTCAATTCATTTCACACAAACCCAGTTTCTCCTCTCTTGTGCGTCTCAGCATAGCAGCATTCGGATCTATTCTCTAGCCACCAGATGCCAAAAGGCCCAGAAGTACATAGGTGTGCCGGGCATCATGAGCCTGTGTCGTCTGGCACGTGGCTCTGGTTGTACCATATGAAATGAGCATTAGCTGGTATTTTCTTAAAGACTTGCAGTTTCATTTTCCTCCCACTGGTGCAGTGTCGCCCCAGACTAAGCTGCGGGCCGTAGTCGCGATTGGAAGGCTGGTCGAGATCGTCATTGAGTCGGCTGATTTAGGCGCGCCCGCCGAAGGCCGCGGTGGCGAATGCTTGCGCCTCATAATCCCCACATGCACAGCGAGCCACCACCACTTTCCTCTCTAACCGTCTGATTACACAGAGCACCATGGCACCGACCGGTGCATTACACACGCTGGTAGTCAAGAATGCAAAAGCATTCAAGTGAGCATCCCGCCTTCTGTCTGCAGCCATCTTGCTAACATGTGATTCAAGGGCTGCCTGGCGTCATGCTGCGAAGCTCATCCAGAACCAGCTACCTGCTGGCTCACGTCCAACACAAGCACAGCTCCAGCCGCTCCTCATTCGAAATACCCCCACACACCCTATCCATCGCATTGCGTATCTGAAGCAAAGCAAAGGCCGTTGGTACACCACCCACAGCAGTATCTCGGCTGCTGTACGACGGTTCACTTCCTCTGCGTCTCGATCCTCTGGCGTCAAGTTTGACAAATCGTCTTTCCCCGAGTCGCGCATTGGTGGCCTAGTCAGTGCGCAAGCCGGCCGCGCACCATTTGCCTCGACCTTGCGACCGAACCTTACCGGAGGCACCTTGGGCCGCACAGCTGGAGGCTATGGTTGGGGATCTGGTCACGCTGGAGGTGCCAGATACTTCTCCCACGGCCCAACTTCACCCGCTCAAGTCATCAACAACGTGTCTCAAGCTGTTCGAGCATTCTTGATCTCTGGACAGAAGGCGCAATTCGACGGCATCGACCCTAATCGCGGCGAGAAGCGCTTCAAGGCTGTCACTGCTCTACAGGATCAGGTCAACCGCACTCTCAACAAGGTGCCCAAGGCTACTCCCGGCTCTTACATCAGCTTCAACGTCAACCCTACCGTTACCGCTCTCACTCCCTTGAAGGCGGTCAAAGGTTTCGCTGCGTCGCAAGAGAAGAACTCGCTGAAGAGCGAGGGCCTTTTAGACGTCCTCTCTGTTGACTTCACTCGTGCAGTCAAGGAACTCGCCGTGGTCCTGAAAGATCTGCAGCGACTATCGGATCTCGGTGACCTACCCATCACCTACGAGAATTCGACACTGAAAGTTCATTTCCCCGGATGCGATCGCGACACAGTCGAGACTATCTGCGGTGACTTCGAAATTCAGAGGGGTGTTGTTTATCAAGACGCGGAGTTTGACGACTTCGTCGGTACTGAGATCGCTCTTCTCTTCCCCTTTGCTTCTAGTAGAACACCATCGGAGTGTTCGTTCTTTGACAAGCCAGTCTCTTCCCGCCAACACGTCCCAGTCATCGATTGGGAGCAGATGCTCTCACCCTCTGTGCTCAGTTCCGAAGCATACTCAACACATTCGGAAGATGGCTTTGACGAGTGCCTCGACGTCGAAGAAGTCATTACGAACCCTTGGCTGTCGTCTTCATCCGCTTCTGGATACGAGTCCTTGCACGCGAGTGGGGTGGAGGAGGTGAACTCCAATGCTCCGCTAGAATATCAAGGCATCGAAGGCATGTATAAGTTCTTGTCGCACTGTGAGATCAGTGTGCGATAGTATCGTGGTGAAAGGCGTTTTCAATTGATGGACGATACCATATGGATTTAAATTGGTAACAGAACGTTGCTCATACTATTTCAGTCATTTTCAGACTTGGGTGTTAGTGTGATTGCCAGTTCGAAACCCCTTTGAATAACGACGTGGCTTGCCCGTGACTATCCGCTATCTTACCCCTGCCAGTAATACGTTGTGAGCCTTACAATGCCACCATGTCACAAGTGTGAGCCACTCAATGAGAGTTGCGCATGTGCAGCATCTAAGAAAGGCCGAGTTGCTGTTGACGTAGCTGGATGCGGTAATGCACAATTAGTGTGCAATTATGCACTGGATTCGCAATATACCACCTGCTCCAAGTTGCTTACATGGGTAATTGCCGCACCGCTGGCCAATCATGTGACATGTATGAGACCCTAGCCGCGTTCCAGTCCCGCGGTAAACCCTCACGTAAAACTTTCCGCTCGGACGTTATACCCGGGCTAGCGTGTTGGATGAAGTGACGCTTCAGAGGTTTGCCTGCCGTGCCCAACACTCCTACATACACCATGGGTCGCAAATAAAGAGCTGGGGTCGCTACGAACTGGGATAATTAAGTGCACAGTACTTTCCTGAATGTGTGCAACGCAATTCCCGTTCCTTCCAGCTTACTTATTCCCGGGGCGACGATCCGAGGTTAAGCAAGATGATGACTCGTCAACACCAGCCGGACGATGGAGTGCTGGACTCGAGAGAAGACATGAATGCTGGGAGTAGTGAGAAGAGCTATAGGCCTACCGATGTGTCGGATCCGGCTAGTGTGAACAACGAGCAAGGCGTCACCAATGGTGAAGATGGCGTTGCCAGTGAAGGCAATACTGTCGTCGAGAAGAAAGTGGATGTTGCCCCAAACGGAGGATACGGATGGGTCTGCGTAGCAGCTTGTGCCACCATCAATGCGTATGTCTCTCGTTGCCCACGCACGGGACCTGCTAACAGTGCCTAGTCATACGTGGGGTCTGAACTCGGCTTACGCTGTGTTCCTCGCCTACTACCTGTCTAATAACGTCTTCCCAGGAGCCTCGCACCTCTCCTACGCCTTTATTGGAGGCCTTTCTATCAGCCAGGCACTCATCGTGTCTCCGATTGCAACCTTTACCACACGCCTCTTCGGCACGCGCACTACGCTACTCATCGGCGTGGTGCTCGAAACCATCTCTTTTATCGGCGCCAGCTTCGCTACTCAAATCTGGCATCTGTTTCTCACGCAAGGCCTGTGCTTTGGCTATGGGATGGGCTTCCTGTTTGTTGGCAGTGTCGGCATCAGCGCGCAGTGGTTTACCACGCGGCGGTCGCTCGCAAACGGCATCTCTGCGGCGGGCAGCGGCATAGGAGGGCTCGTGTACTCGTTGGCCACGCAAGCGATGATCAAGAACATTGGACTCCCTTGGGCGTTTCGAATTCTCGCCGTCATTGCATTTGTTGTCAACACGACGTGCTCGCTGATCATCAAGGACAGAAACAAGCAGATTGGAAGTAGCCAGCTGAGCTTCGACTACCGGCTATTCAAGAAACCGCAGTTCTTGGGGCTGATGGCATTTGGATTCCTGAGCATGCTAGCATACGTCGTGCTCCTGTTCTCGCTGCCAAACTACGCGAGGACGGTTGGCATGACGGCACAGCAGGGATCGATAGTAGGGGCGGTGCTGAATCTGGGCCAGGCCTTGGGACGTCCACCCATTGGGTACTTTTCTGATTCGTTTGGAAGGCTGAACATGGCGAGCACGATGACGTTTCTTGCTGGCTTGTTCTCGCTGGTCATCTGGATGTTTGCAAAGTCGTTTGGTGTGCTTGTCTTCTTTGCCATTGTGGGCGGCGCTGTTGCGGGCACGTTCTGGGCTGTTGCTGCGCCAGTCACGACGGAGATCATGGGACTTGTTGACCTACCCAGCGCGCTAAGTCTAACCTGGTTGGTGCTGGTATTGCCTACGACGTTCTCTGAGCCTATTGGGCTGGAGATTGTTGCGTACAATGGCGGTAGCTACACGGGGGCCATTCTGTTCACAGGGTGGATGTACATTGGTGCTGCCTGCATGCTATGGCTGGTCAGGGCTTGGAAGATTGGAGACGTTGAAGAGAAAGCGGCGGTGGCTGGGAAGAGCGCCTCTGAGGTTGATCCTGTGGCCGTCACGACCCAGGCTTCGGGCGGTGTGCCGGCCGGGTTCAAGAAGAGCCCGTTTATGAAGCGGCTGCTGATGTGGCAGAGAGTGTAGCGGCTGCTTGCGAGGCATTCGTGTGGTGTTTGTATGTAGTGTTGTGCAAAGCATTGTATCGCCTCCAAGCAGATGCTTGGCGCTTCTGTAGCATCGCATCCACGCAGTAGTACCAAGTTGCAGACGCACAGTCGGCGCCGCGGCACGGGAGCTACCGATGCGCTAGTGGCCCCTGAATTGGCCGCGTCGACGGTCGGAGCCATGGCCAGGAGACGAAGCGCGCGGCGGCTGGTGCCAGACGGCGACGAGGGCTCGCGGCGGCCGTGCTCGCGGTGGGTAGGCGGTAGGGTGCAGCGCAGGCAGGCAGGCAGGCAGGCTCGAAATGCATGCATGCGCTGGCCGTCTCCACGTGTCAGGGCGGGCGGACGGGCTGCAGCCAATCGGCGGGCGCTGGCCAGCCGCTGCTCCCCTAAATTCTCGACGGCTGCACACCGCGCTCCGCACCGAGCCTGCGCGTCCACTGCTGCACTGCTGCTGGAGGATGAGTGCTGCGAGCCCGCGACCAGTGCTGTGCCCCATGCCGCTCCTCTAGCCGTGCGCGAGCTTCCACTGCCGTCCTGCATCGCATCCCTCTCCACTGCCGTCCTCAGGCCTGGCATCGCCGCCCAGCGACGCGTGCTCCCGCCCAGCCCTCGCCCGCGTTGAATGCCCGCTCGACGGCCCTCCACACCCTCGCCCGCCCTGTCGCCGACGCCCACGCTCGCCAACTCCAGCCCGGAGCTGCCCACGCTCCCGGCCCCCGTCCAGCGCGGCCGCCTCCGCACGCCTGCCCGCACGCCCGCCGCGCCGCACGACGGCCCCGACGACGCCGCCTTCTACACGGCGAGCTGGGGCAGCCCCTACCGCGGCCTGCCGCCCGTCTGCCACCCGCAGCGCCCGCCGTCGCCCGCCGCTGCCAGCGACGACCTCGACGACGCCGCCGACGAGGCCCTGCACTTCGGCCTCGAGCACCTGCTGCCGCCGCGCCTCGAGGTCGACGACGACGCCCCCGGCCGCTTCAGCCTCGCCCACCTCATCCCGCCCCTGGACCCGGACGGCTCGCCGAACCAGTTCACGCTCGCCAACCTGATCCAGTCGCGCCTGCCGCGCTCCGCCACCCCGACCCGCGAGCCGTCGCCGTCGGGCTTCACGCCGCGCGCCTCCGACAAGAACCCCACCTCGGAGGAGTGGGTGCGCTCGTTCCTGGAAGAGCGCTGGAACCGCGAGAAGAACAAGTGGAAGAGCGACATCAGCTTCGACCTCGACTCCGACTCGGCCTCCGACTCGGCCGCTGACCCGCCCCCGGACTTCCTGCTGCCCGCCCCGCCCAAGCGCGGCCACAACGCCCGCAGCAGCAACAAGACCCTCAACCAGCAGGACTTCTGGCGCCACATCAGCAAGGACCAGAAGGAAGCCCTCGGCAAGATGATGGCCTCCAAGTACGCCGAGGCCGACGCCGCCCCGCACCCCCGCGACGGCCCCAGCCCCGGCCCGCCTGCTCCGCCGCAGTTCCCGCCGCGCACGTCGAGTGTACGCAACCCATTTACAACGCCCATCGTGCCCCAGCATGCCTCGCCGTCGCCGTCGCCGAAGCCCGTCCAGCACACGCCCAACAAGCCCCCAACGCCCGTCGAGCCGGCACGGACACCTGTGCCGCGCACCCGCAGGAAGGTCATGGTCAAGGGCAAGGGCTGCATCATCTCGATTCCCCACGACATCCCTAGGGGCACGCACGGCTACCCACCGAAGCCCATGAGCCCAGCAGCAGTCGAGGCGAAAATGCAGAACCTGGAGCGTCTGGGCTACAACACCAGCGGCTTTGGCCACTGGAACGGCGTGGACGTTGGAGACCAGCAGGCACACAATCGCGCCATCTGGCCAATTGAAGACGATGTTCGGACAGAGCGGGCCAATTCTGCGTCCAGCTTCAAGGTCTTCGTGCCAAAGAAGAGTGCGTGGGACGACTACGTGAACTCGCTCGTCGAGGCAAAACTTGCGGCCTTGGGAGTGAGTCTGGGTGGAGAGGATGAAATACCGCCGCCCATGTCACGCCAAGTGTCCGGACAATACCCGGGTCTGCCTTTCTCATCACCGCTGCCGACACCATCTGGGGGCAGCCACCGTGGCAGGCAGGGAAGCGTCGTCACTGGGCCGTTCCCATTCGGGCCATCGCCTGGCCATATGTCTCGCCAATCCATCGCATCGCCTGGCCACATGTCCCGACAATCAATCGCATCGCCAGCTTCCTTTGCGAACGTCCGACCGAGCATGCACATGCACCGCCACTCGACTTTTGGCCCTGGCAGCTTTTCTCACCACGGCATCTCACCTTCTGGTACATGGTCGCCAAACGGCTACTTCAGCTCTCAAGATGGACGAGGTGGTTCGCCAGCGCTACCTGCCCTACCGCCAAGTAGACCCGATCTTGCCGGCATCGTCTCGCCACACTCGCCATTTGGCAGAAGAGCAAGCCAGCACTTTCCTCATTCTCCATTGGCGCAAGACGATCTCATGGTCCAGGTGCAAATGCAGCAGCAGCAGCAGCTACAACAACAGCAGCTGCAGGCACAAATGTTCCAACAGCAACAGCAACAGCAACAGCTTATGGGATTGCGGCCATCATCTACGCTCGCAGAAGTGCCAGAAGATGAGTCGGAGGAAGAGGCGCTGCCTCCATTGAAGAAGGCCCCTAATGCTGCCCCAGAGATTGTCCATCCAACTCCACGCAACCATCGTCACAATCTTAGCGAGAACATGGAACGCGAAGCTGCCGATGCCGAATATCATCTGGAAGAGGCCATTGACAAACAATTCGCTGAAGGTGGCGATTTCAACACTGAGCCCGACGTCAAGCACAACGGCGTTGCTAAGAAAGCATGGGAAAACTCTCGCCCTGTTCTGCATCAACCTCAGCCGCATAACAGAGCACATTCACTCACCAAGTCGCAGCAACCAGTGCCTTTTGCATTCCCCACGCAACAGTCACATGACCCTCGCGATGATAGCAATGGCGCGAGGACAACCCTATCAGAGAACACAAACCCTAGCTTGGAGGAGGGAGAGATCTGCTCGAATCAACACTCCCAGGCACCTTCACAAGTGAGCAACCCGTGGAAAGACTCAAAGTTTGCGTACGACAAGCCTGCATCAGCTACACACAGCAAGCATGCATCCAAGTCGTCACTCTCGAAGCTCAACGTCGATGCAAAGGAGTTCAAGTTTAACCCTGCTGCGTCATTCAATCCCACATCTGTGGCCAACAACGGTTCTAACATTGGTGGATTGGCAAGTTACAACGTTACAGCTCCTGCCTTCACGCCTACGGCATCCACTTTTGATCCCGCTGTCGACGCCGCTATGTTCAAGCCCACTGAGGCAAAGCCAAGTGTGACAGCCACCGCTCTTAGCCCTACAGTCCCAGCGGTTCCATCCAGTGGCTTCAGCTTCTCCAGCCCACCAGCATTCAAGCCGGATGCTCCCGTTTTTAATCCTGGGGGAAGTTCGGCATTCGATCCTCAACGGGCTGCGCAAGCTCCAACGAGTTTCTCTTCGAAAATCTTTGGGGATGTCAATATTTCAGCCAGCGATATTGTCAAACCTGCTACGCGATCCAAGGCTGTCGCTATCGTGCGTCCCGATACCGCACGAGAGTCCTCACCAGATACAGTCAAGGAAACCGAAGATCGAGAAGACGCAGAGGGACGCCCAATGCAGGCCGAAGGGCGCGAGAAGCGTGCTCGCAAGGTCCGCAACGATGGCGACGAAGTCCCCAAATTTGCGTTGCAGCCTATTCTTGCGTCGCAACCGCTGGCAGAGCCTGGTTCATTCTTTGACGAGAAGGCAGATATACAGGAGGGTTCCCTGGAAAACAAGGAGAACTGCTCACCTGATGGTCCCGATTTCAAGTCGAACAAGAGCAGCCCGAGACAGGAGCAGCCCATTATTGAGCCAGTCGCGCAAGCAGCGGCTGCTGCTCCTACGACTACTGAGCCTCCAGTTGCTGACCCAGCCAAGAAGCACGCACATAAGACTAGCTCGCTTTCCGCGACCGCTAAATCTTTCGAGTTCAGGCCACAATCTAGCAACGCTGGTTACGATTTCGGCTTCCACGTCACGAAACCTTCTATCGCTCAAGACATCAATGAGAGAGCACAGAACTCGCCACCAAGGGGATATAGCAGGAGTCCTGCAACAACGTACCGACCCAGTGATGATGGTTCATTCAAGACAGCGCTCGGACATCGTGTGCCGTACCCTGAAAGCGTTGATTTCGACCCGTCATTCAACGACATTGATGCTGTCATGAAACAGATGGATGAAGGAGGCTCAGACTTTGGCGTTGAACGCGACGACAACTCATGGGATCAGTCCTCTCATCACGGAACACCTCGAAGAACACACGAATTCGAGCGCTTTAGCCTACAGCCCAATGCCCACCTTCGCAGCGACGCACCCAGTCCCAGCCCTCGAAGAGTCTACGGCAACGCACCGGGATCCGCAACTTCGTTGCAGAACCCCTTCGACGACGAGCGTGCCGCGCTTATGTCTACGTCTCCTGTTCATCGCCTGAACCATGCTGAGGACCTGCCCGTAAGCGACTGGGACGATATCCTCACAGAAGGAGAGGAGCAAGTCAAGATGCGCAGCTCGTTCTTCGACAGGCGTGTTGATGACATGATGGGTCGTCTTTTGCAGAATCGCCTTGGCCCGCTAGAACAGACCATGCAAGATGTTCAGAATGCGCTCACGACGATGTCGTCTCGCCCTTCGCGCGGCCGCCGCAGCATATCTACAGCTGGACTTGACAGTGATGCAGATGACGAGGACGACGACAACGGCGCCGATGCGCATTACCGCAATCGATCTCCCAAAAAGGACAAGAGGTTGGAAAAAATCCGTGCTGTCGTTCGTGACGCGTTGGAGTCGCACCAAGCACAGGCGGTTCCTACGGCGGCAGTTGCACCCGAGCCACTGGGAGCAGAGAAGATCCGCGAAATCATGGCTGACGTTCTTGTGTCACACCAGCCACCAGATGCGCCTGTCGAGCACATCTCTTCTGAGCAGATCCGCGCGATTGTGGAAAATGCCATCGCGTCTAATAAGCCATCAGTGCCCGAGACTGTCGTGGAACCCATTAAACCGGAAGACATCAGATCCATGCTCACCGAAACACTTGCGCTCTATGGCCCCCAGCCTAACGAACCTATCAAGACCGATGATGTTCGCTCCATTGTGATGGAAGCATTTGCGATGCACGCTCCTCAGCCAGCAACTGCTTCTGAGCCCCTTTCCCCAGAGGCCATACGTTCGATTATTGCCGAGACTCTTATGGCACATCAAGTCCCAGGCCCGCTACCATCAATTGTGGAACCCATGCAGCCTGATACGATTCGTTCGATCGTCACCGAAGCCCTGGCATCTCAGAAAGCAGGTGCATTGGAGGCGCCCATCGATATTCCCCAGCCTCAATTCGACATCTCCGAGATCTACCAAATGATCGGCAGTCTAAAGGCATCGATTGCGCAGACTACGAGCAATCACCTTCAGGCTGAAGATGTGCGCGAGCTAGTCGACGATGCATTCAAGCGCCAAGGCATGGAAGTTGCCAGACGTGAAGAATCTGAGGCAATTGCCAAGCGAGACGCGCGCGTGGCTGAACTCGAGAGTATGGTCGAGGATAGCACTCTTCGCCACGAAGCAGAGGAGGAGGCACGGAAAGCTCTCGAAGACCGTGAGGCTGACACGGCACGTCTGCTGAAGGTTACTGAAGAAGAGCTTACATTGCTCCAGGCGGCCGCCAAGGACGACGAGAGTAGGATTCGTGCATTGACCGAGGAGCGCGATGTCTTGCGTCGCAACCTCAATTATCAGATTGAAGCTGACGATCTTCGCGAGAAGCTCGCGCTTGTCGATGCTCAGAATAGCGAGCTCAAGATGAAGAACATTGCGTTAGAGACATCTGAGGATGACTTGAAACAGAATTTGGAGGTCGTCGCCGCAGAAAATGAGGCTCTTACATTCACCTTGGAGGAGCACCGCAAGTCCGCAAACAAATGGCGCGGCGACATTCAAGAAGCGCAGCAGGAGAATGAGAAGCTACGGACAGCCATCGAGCAAGCCCGCTTCCAAGCCGAGGAAGCTGCGCGTGTTCGCGAGTCAATGCGTGGCAAGTTTGAGAAGCTGCAGCAAGACATGGTCCTTGCTTCCCAGCAAATAGCCGTTGAACGTTCTCAATCGCAAAAGGTAGAACAGGCCTCTCTGGAAAAGTATGAGGTTCTCAGCGCTCGCATTGAAGCTGAAGGGCGGACACGCGAGCGTCTTGAAAGAGAGCTTGAGAGGCTTGAGATGCAAGAGGGCGAAGGTATGAGGCTGCGTATCCACTTTGAACAGTCCCAGAAGCACAACGCCAGGCTTGAAGAGACGGTTGAACAACTAAGGAGAGAATCCATCGAGCACCAAAACAACGCTCACCGATATGAGCGAGACATGCGCGAAGCCAGAGAGGCAGCCCACGTTGAAATCCGACGTACTCGGGTGCTGATGGAAGCTGATCTTGAAGCTGCCAACAACCAAGTCAACGTCGTCCGCCACAACCTTGAAAGCGAAGTTGCCCGAGTGCGTGCTGAACTTGACAGTGTACGGATGGAAGCCGAGACTGCGAGAGAGAAGCATGAGCTCGAACTCGAGGCGGCGTCCGACGCTACGAAGCACGCAGTCGAGGAAACGCTCCAGAAGAGCAAGCGAACCCTGCACGAACAGCAACAAGTATTTGAACGAGGATTCGAACATCTCAAGCAGGAGCATGCCCGTGCTCTCGAACACATCTACGAAGACAAGCAGCGTGCCGAAGCTTTCCATGATGACAAGCTCGCGTTAGCTGATTCTAAGCTGGACCACCTGAAGGACAAGATCATGCTACTTGAGGAAAAGCTTGTTGTTGCCAAAGAAGCTGCTAGTGCTGCCGCTGCTGCCGCGGCTAAATCTCCAGCAGCCAACGAATCTTCCACGCTGGGTAGCCACGAGAGGATCTCGCCTCAGGCTTTGCGCGAGTCGATCTCCGTCTTACAGGAGCAGCTCCAGGAACGAGAGTCTCGGATTGAATCTCTCGAACAGCAACTGGCAGATGTTGATAGCGAGGCTCCTTCTAAGTTGAAGGAGCGCGACACTGAAATTACTTGGCTTCGCGAGCTACTTGGTGTCCGTGTGGACGACATCAACGATCTGATCAACGCCCTCGCACAGCCAACCTTTGATCGCGAGACAGTCCGGGATGCTGCCATCCGCATCCGCACCAATCTACAAATGGAACAATCGGAGAAAGAACGCCTGATTTCTGGCGGCCAGAGCAACTTTCCAACTCTCGCCACCCTGTCCAACTTTGCGTCTCCCAAGGCTGTCCAGGTCGCCGCTGCCTTCGGTAACTGGCGTAAGGGTCGTCAGAACGCTGCCTCTGCCCTTGCAGGCTCGTCCGCAATCACCTCGCGGAACCAGACACCATCTCGTCCTGCCTCTCATTCCGCTCAATCGTTCCTCTCTGGCTTGATGACGCCCCCAACATCCAATCTGCGTCGCACACCGGACTTCCCGTCGTCTTCTACGTCCAAGGATATTCGCTCGGACTCGACAAGCTCACGCGGCTCAACTGCAACAGAGCAGGGCTTCCCAGCGCTGGGGAAGCAACCTGTCGCGCCCAGTACACCGCCGCTCCTGCGTAAGACGAGTTATGACCGCGATGCTGCGGTCGAGGACTTCAGTGACAACGGCTTCGATGACGACAGCACAATCGACGGTGGAGAAGTGACGCCTATTGCATTGAACTTTGGGCATGAACTGAGATCCCGTCGCGACCGTGACTAAACAATCTACGCTGCCATACTTTTACAGCACACTTTCCTTTGTTCCAGTATTGTCTTGGCTCGGCACGAGCATTCCTTCATTTTGTCGATACTCTCTATCTGTACCTAATACTTGCTTGTCTCTATGCGTTCTGGTTCTGGTTTTCTCTTTTTTAGCATAGAGCGAGCATTGCGGGCATGGTTGGATATACCCCAAGATCGTTGAGGTTGGAAACCACTGGCATCGAAATTGTATACTTGTGTACATACCTGGGATAGGTTTCCTTATTTGTGGATGGGCGGACGTATTGTAAATGTACGAGGGCTAGCTTGTAGTATAAGCAGAATATTGTACCTCTATTTCGCTTTCGCATAGGTGACCAAGAGATCGTCTGCTGTAGTAGGGGCCGGCGTCGTGAGCCAATCTGCGATTGAAGTCGTACGGTAAAGTAAATTCATCCTAAGAGACGATGAGAAGAATACGTGAGGAAACAACACCAGGTCGTGCGCCTCTCGGGACTGACCGACACCCCATCATTGACTTTCTGCACATCCTACCATAGTGGCAGTCTATATGCACCAAAGTCATACATCCACATATGAAAATCCGCCTAACCCTACTTGCACTAGCTACGCATAAATTTCCGCAACTCGACTTTCATAGGTCCTGGTCAACTCTTGAGCACAGTGAGTAAGTAGCAATGTCAGACAGCGTGTAAGATTTGATTCAGTGTTTCGATGCAGTGACGCACCATCCACTGACCATACCAGAACGATGGCATCACGATATTACGATACGAGGTTGATGGGGAGAAAGGTGGTGACTCGAGCATACAACTACACAGGATCAACGAGAAGGTTGTCTCTGAAACATCCATGAGATTCCAGTGCCAATATGGGACCAGTCGTTTCAGGTGGCTTTATATGAATAGCTATATTGTGCTAGACCTCGCTCTCCCAATACGCAACGTCGTGTAGCATTCGATCAACGATGAGACCAGTCGACTACTAGCCTCGACACGGCAGTCATTAGCCGCCTCAAGTCAGCGACGTTGCTGCCTGCACTTGTCTTCTTCGCTCAAGATTCTTACAACATAACCCTCAGACGCACTTCCAGCTTTCCGGGTCCTTAAAGTCGCTTCCAACGAGCGTATTTCGTTGTGGGTACTTGCAGTGCCGTCTTGTGAAATCGACACCAAGAGACACAGTATCGTTGATAAACTTAGTACCCTCAATATGAGGAGGCGCCGCATCTTGTTCGACCCAATCCACTATCGCTCGGAGAACGTTCTTTTGCCTCTCGAATGGTATGCCAGCCGAAGCAGCATTACCACCTTGACCCAAGACCCATGCTCCGGGCCCTGAGTTGCAGTGGTTCATTCCAGAGACACGGAAGAAGCGGATCCAGCGATCCATAGCCGCTGTACTTCGGTAACCTTTCAGATCGTTGTACCAACGTATTGTATTGAACGTGGTGATTTGATTGTCCTGCTGACCATGGTACGTCAAGATCTTCCCTCCTCGTCGTTCGAACTCGGGAAGGCTGGTAGGATAGGTTCTTATATCGCCTGGATTAAGACGTTCTGCCGCTCGGGCATCCTCAAAACCATAGGTGGATGCATTCCAAGATGGGTCATTGTAAACGACGTATTTGAACCAGTCCGCAGAATAAACAAATGGCGCTCCAGCGTACAGTCGGTCGACCGCAGAAACTTCGCTACCTGGTTGCATAGCTGGGAAGATCAGTTGACCATTGGTATATCTGTACTCGCTGAAAATTGCCTTGAGTTGCTCAACTTGGGAATTGTTCAGACAGTCGGCAGTAGAATCTTCGTTGCAGAGCAATTCTGACGGGTTGAATTCGCACAAAGTCGGGTCCTCGATAATGCCATCATTCGCTTTATCAATCATATCACACTGTCTCAGCACCTCATCGTGGATCCAGGTTTTCCAAGCCGTTGCTGGTATAAAATCTGGGGAGCCAATGGCGCCAGTTATGGTGAAAAAACGGGCTCTCCATGACACAAGATCGTTAAAATCAACAGCTGGCGCTCCTGCAACGATGCCATCAAAGTCGCCAGGAAACTTCTCAGCGCTGCCTATGCCCTGTCGTCCCCCTAAAGAGCAGCCAAGGTAGTAAGACTTCGAGTGTGGCTTGCCATAGAACAACTTCGCGAGAGACTTGCCGGCATCAGCACTTGTATGAAGTCTGCAAAGTTTGTATCAGTACTCATGCGAGAACAATGCACCGAGTATGACCTACGATCTCCAAGCAAAATCGATCACCGTCTCGGGGTTGTTGAAAAAGGGCAAACCATCCGTGCCTGATACTGGGGTTAGCGTCACACTGTCTGTAGTGAACATCGACACCTTTTGTACCACTCTTGCCGTTATTCGAGCCGACAGCTGCAAAGCCATTGGAAGAGGTGTAGGCCAAGTCTTCGTACTTGATGCCTAGCATTGTCAGCGTGGACATTATGCGGCTATCACAACAATGTAGTACACACATCCGTCGATACCTCCGTTCCCTGTTGCGAGAAAGCGACCCGACCACGTTTCTGGTAACCAGGCTTCGAAAGTGATGTTCGACTCTCTAGAAGTCTTGATTGATAGACTCACGCGGCAGACGTTGGCTGGAACAACCTGAGACCCACGATTGCAGGCAGCAATATTGTCCGGAAATGTTAGCGTCGTGTTGGCAGCAACGTACTCAAGAACGCGGCGGGTTGCTCCATGGACAAAGTTCTCGGGTTTAAACGAGAGGCATTTCTTCTCGAAGGCAGAGGATGCTGTAACAGGGGTCGAAAGCAGCAAGACCGACAAGGAAACGAGAGCTGCGAGCATGATAGCTGGTAGGCTTTGAGCTGCCCTCGGATGGTGTCAATTGACAGACAGGCTTATGAAATTTAGACAACGTGGGGTGTAGGAAACAAGACTCGGGCCTGAGCTGTGCAGGCATGCTTCTGTAATGTTGCCATGTTGCTTGTGGTACGGTAACAGCCACCCACGTCGCGGGATGGGCGGGGAACGGAAATGTAACCGCGCCGCAAAACTAATCGCAATCTCTTACCGTACCCTCAATCGGAGAAATTGGCGAAGCGGACCATCGCTGCTGATGGAGTTTTGTCGGCCGCTTGGCTTGAAGGATTGGAGATTGAACGGGATCCTTCCATCCTTCGCAGCCGTTAGCCTGCCTGCATAAAGATTGCGTACCCTCCCGGCTAACGCATCACCGTAGAAAATACGTACATATTGATGAGCATTCGAGTGACAGCACAGGTTGTTGCTAGCTGCAGTTGGCATTAAGCAAAATGCGTGATCCATCGGCATGCCGAAATCTGGCAGGATCCAGGATGACGTAGGCTGAACGCACCACAGATGTCGACGACTTCAGCCAGAGGCCCTTAAAGTTCATTGATTTTGCACTCTGTAGCTATGGTCCCATCTCTGGATATACGTTCGCTATACCTGATTGACAAGGCTCGGACGGCTGCAATCTTTCATCCAGTGGAATTTCGGCTTAGGGAGGAAGCTGCATATGGATCTGTCTTACCACCAGGCTCGTGGGGAACCGGGTCACCGGTAAATAAGTAAGCGCAGAATGGCATGGGTGCTTTCAGCCCTGCCCGGTCATGATTCGAGTATGTTGGAAAGGCCACAACGCGCATGACATGCATTGAGCTGGTGCTTCTCGTCGTATTGTAGAATCAATTGGAGCAGTAAGGGAGCAGCGGTGAGATAGCGTAGGATCATACGAGTCTGACAGCGTTCGTGGCACATGGCTGACATGATCTGTCATCGCGGGGCCGTCAGCGAAGGCCACAAGAGGGTGCTGTAAGTCGACGTATGAATGGCACAAATTCACTTGAGGGCAACGAAAGATTTCACACAATAAGAAAACATAAATACACGTGTTTGCAAAGGGCTGGAGGTATGCGTTTGTCCAATCGCCCTCTGCACGTCGCGGCATGTGGCGCTACACAATCTATCGTTTATTCCACAGATTCACGTCAAAAGTCCTGAAGTGCAGCAACAACTCGGGCTGCTCACGAACATGACCTAAAACGAAGGATTCAATCTCATCGAAAGGCGGTCCCATACAACAATCGCGCCGACCAGTCCACTTGACAGTTCAGGCAGACTATCTACACTGCAACCAGGAATCTTACTTCTCTGAAGTGCGATCCTACGGATACATTGACGCTCAAGCTTCAATCAAAATGTCGAAGCTTGAGCCTATAGGCCACCGGCTTGTTATTGTGACTCTAGTATTTGGAATTGTTGCTCTAACTTCACTGTCAATACGCCTAGGGTTCAGGGTCAAGAGCAGAAAGTACGATGTCTCGGATACTTGCTTAATCGCCGCTATGGTATGCTCCCTCATGAAGAAATCCAGATCCCAGCTCATACGTTTGGCAGATATGTGGCATATTTCAGAGCGCTATCCAGATCATCCTTGTTGCTGAATTCGACTACGGCAAAGCGAAAGCGGACATACCAGATTATCTGAAGAGCTCTTCGTGGCCTATGAAACTGTCGTACATTAACCAAATCGTCTTCAAGCTCACCACACCACTCTGTAAGCTGTCGCTTTGCCTATTATATCGAAACATGTGTTCTACCTCGACTGATCGCATGATCCGGATCACCAGACTTGCTATACGGATAACAATTTGCCTCATCGTGGGGGCCTACTTTTCTGCCTTCCTTGTCAGTATATTTCAGTGTACACCTATCAGCAAGGCTTGGAACAAGAAGGTTGGCGGTACCTGCATCGATTTGGTAGCGTTTCGCATGAGCACTGCAGTGTTCAATCTGGTCACCAGTGTCTTGGTGATTGCTATCCCCATCCCAGCTCTCGCCAAGCTAAAGAAGCATCGTCCAGAGGTCAAGCAACTCATCGGTTTGATCCTTTTAGGACTTATTCATACTGGTTTGACCATCACTCGGTTCATCATAATGTTCTATCCTGACCCTCTTATCAAGACCGAACCCCAGTACGCGCACATCTTCCCTAATGTGTTGGGTATCATCGAGATGCATACTGGCATACTTGTCGCAACATTGGTGGTCATGCGTCCCGCATTTCACGCCATCTATAAGATCATCAACCCTTCCTACACAGCTTACGGCGTGGCTTCACACTACGGAACGCGGAACAGCCATGGAATTGGAAGCTCGCATCTGACTGGATCAAGTAGAAAGCATGTCAAGAAGAAGAATCAGTTCAGTATTCTTGAGACTACTGAGATTCTGATTATGGAGGATGTGGCTAGGTCGGGTGTTGGTGGGCAAGCAAACGATTGCGGATCAGACTTTTCGACTGAGATTCACGGGAACAGTCAAACCAAATTATGATTAGAAAGGCATTCTTTATAGATCTAGTGTGCGAGACAGAGAATTATAGACCTATGTGGCGCAATACATCCCATCATTGGCAGTGCGGGATATTTCTCTCATGAGAAATCTGTAATTGCATCGCGATTACGTTTCTTGTGCTGACGTTAAACTCGAGGCTATATAGCAGCATATACAATACGTGCTAGGAGCGCGACCTTCACCTCGACTTCTTCGTTTTTCGACAAGACGCTACCGCGCGCATCTCGCAAACACCTTGGATAACCACCACTCCGTTTCCGTCCTTGAGAAGTTCTCGCCCAGCCATGTGTAGTCAACGGAAAGATGCATCATGTAAGTGTCCTGTCGAAGAGACATGCTAACTATTCCAGAGGCTGATATCAATTGGACAAGTCACGGCGCTTCCCACGTCTTTTCGATGAACGTTTGAGGTGGAGATAGTTTCCTGTGGACTTCCTCATGGCTATGACATGGTCACTCTACTACAAAGTAATCATTGGCATCGCCCTGTTGAGTCCAGATATCTCCGCCGAACGCATATGGAGATGGGAACCTACGTTGATCAACTGCCCAAACTGCTGAGCCTTTCGTGTCTTTACTCGGTGTATTGGACGTCCCTTTCACAATGCAGCCGGGACACACATCAACATTATCAACAAGTGCATCATTCACATCATACAGGACCCTCATGTAGACCAGGTCATTGGGCGAGCGGTTAAAAGCATTGGCAAAGAGCAGCTGCAACTGTGGCCGGGTCACTGCTTTCCTATCGAGTCGACGTAGGGCCTTGCACTTCTGTGCCAGCTGCTTCACTTCTAAAGACCTCTTATTTGCCGACCCGCCCATGTTTTCCTATCGACGCGACGATTGGATACTTTTTGATGCAGCACAAGGATGAGCCTTGCAACAAATGCATGGCTGGTGTGCGTATCCTGCGGAATGACGAGCGAATTTTTGAAAAGGTAGATATATTCTTCTACATTGCGGACGTATCTCTTGCGAAGCCAATCTCAGACGCATCAGGTCAGAATCTACCGCAAGGTCGGCTTCAATCTAGCAGCCCGAGCACATCGCACTAGGGAGATACAATTCTCGGGGGAAGAACATGTACTTGGGCTAAACAACCTTCTCCAGGTCCATACGATCATGATTCCTTGATGAAGTTAGTGCCCATGGACGGTCTAGAGCTGATGGGAAGGGGCAAATCAATGCAGGAATCAAATATTGTGACTTGAGGGGTTGATGTGAGGGAATGGTACACTAGTGGGTTATGGATGCACGCTCATGAGCTTAATTTAGCTCTTGAGGATGTCCACTGGCAGACTCATTTCTTTTGTCCTCTGCATGGGAGCCTAACCATACAGTAGTGCACATCCACTCCTTCCCCTCCCCACACTTTCCTATCCCACTCTACTGTTCTCTTCAATTCGAAACCCCTCTTTGCATATATCGGCCTAGCAAGCTCAGTAGCGTCCAGATATAGGACCAAGCCCTCGTCGTCAGCCTTCTTTATCCCCCAATCTAGGAGCAGCTTTGCAGCTCCACGACGATGATGATCAGGGTGCGTGGCTAAGCTGTTCAGCATGAAATAGGGCTTTTCTGTGCCCATGATCTCGTCGCGCGCTGCATCGAGTGGGTCAAAAAGAGACAATAGAGCGTCAAGGCGCAATTCAGGAGGGAGAAACGAGCTATCCGGAGTTCGCATGATTTCAGCGGGGACAGATGCGTGCTCAGTGGGCGCTTCTTTCTCCGCTGCTCGAAGGCTCTTTCCTTCGTTCGCTTTGGTTGGAGTGTGTCGGTGTACATCATCGCTTGCGACGTTCATAAGCTTCCACACTGCGATTGAGATGGTCCGGCCGCCGTTGTCCTTGGGGTCGTCCTCGCTTGGAGCGAGCTCTGTGTCGACGATCTTCCAATGCCAGACGTTGGGGTTGCCTATCTCACGTTCGCGGTCCCGAGCTAGACCGCGTATGGACGTTTCGCTCACAGGGCCATTATGGAGTAAGTCGTGTGTTGGCCCATAGTATGCAAGTGCACGTGTGCGGTTCCATGACAATGAATCTACGGTGCGGAGAGGGTGGATCTCGAGCGGCATGGTTGTGTTGGATATGCGCTCGGTTTGTAGATAGTTTGTTTTCTTGCTGCAAAGAGTAACGGCAATGCTTATGCTGTCAATAGAGTGACATTTGATGATAAGTCACAGACAAACATTGAGGATCGAGCGTGAACAAACGAGGGTCTGGTGACATCGAGGCAGCGTTCTGGACGCTGAAAGAAGCTCGGAAGTTAGGGACCGGTGTCAAGATTCGACGAGAAGCATCCGAAAATTATTAATGAGGCGAATAGTAAAGCTTGGTGGGGTTCAAGCTAAAGTACACTTGATTCAGCGACGCCCCGCTCCTTTAGCGCACGCGTACTGCTGGCTTTGAGCACGCCTTGGCCACGCCCCAACATCGGGTTGTTCACGCAGTTGAGTGTGCTACAGCTCGCACTGAGCCAGCGTGCCAACTCAAGACATACTCCGACGATCGGGAAAGGCGGCAAAGGTTGAGTGCGATGACGTCAAGCCATCACGAGGTTCCTCTCATCGAGACGTCTAAAACATAGGCTCCTCGATGCATGAATACTACCAACAGTTGTAAATACCGACATACAATACAGTGTGATACCGAGACGATTCCAGAGCCTCGCTTGTGGAGGTTACACTACAGAAGGGTCAGCGTCGGGTTCACATATACTGTGTAATGCCGGCATTGCTCTAAACCAGAGCTTCAGGACAACTGTTTGCCCCTGTATATTCATCAGACTCTTAACGGAGCCCGCAAGCAACGTAGGATTACGCCTCCTACGCAGTGTTTCGTTGAGCGCGCAATGCGCCCATTCATACTGTTGGTGAGCTCTGTGAGCACAGCCTCGATTTGACGAACCCTGGCTCGTGTGTTGTCTCGCCACGACGTCGAGCCAACAGCATTGATGGACGTTTGGATTCCTTGTTTACATTCATGCAGCCCGTTCGCCTGCGCTTAGGGTTTCATCCGCACCAAGTGTGCACCTTCCCCCATTGGCGGCTTCTTTGGTAGACCCTGCAATCCTTCGCTCGGCGCACGTACTACCCAACTTTGGTGTATACGTGCTTTAAGATCAAGCACAAGGACCTTTACTTCTAGATCTCTTCTTCTACCCTATCTATACCGATCCTACTGTCGCTTCACTTAACCTATCAATGGGCAACACATCGAGCTCGCCGGTGCAGAGATGCCTGGAGAGCGCTGTAGGAGGAAACAATCACCTCCTCGCCCTAAAGGGCACGCCACTTTTTCAACTCTTACACGTGAAGCCCTACAATCTTGGTATATCAGTCGCGCCCACAGCTGTTACTTACCCAGAGACTACTGAGCACATCTCTGCGATCGTGAAATGCGCTATTGACAACAAGTTAAAGGTGCAGCCGCGTTGCGGTGGACATTCATACGCGAACTATGGTATTACTGTTTACGAAAGCTCAAAGATTTTATGGACTAATACGTACAGGCATCGGTGGACAGGATAATACCATCGTGGTCGACATGAAACACTTCCAGCAGTTCTCCATGAACGACTCAACATGGCAGGCCACAATCGGAGGCGGTACTCTACTCGGCGATGTCACTCAACGGCTTCACGACAACGGGAAACGTGCTATGGCGCATGGTACATGCCCACAGGTTGGCATCGGAGGACATGCGACCATCGGTGGACTTGGCCCAAGCAGTCGCATGTGGGGATCAGCACTCGACCATGTCGAGGAGGTCGAAGTCGTTCTTGCCAACTCTACGGTCGTTCGGGCATCAGAGAGCAAGAATCCTGACATCCTGTTCGCCGTGAAGGGTGCCGCGGCGGGCTTCGGCATCGTCACCGAGTTCAAAGTACGTACCCAGGCCGAGCCCTCAGAAGCGGTACTCTACACCTACAATATCCAGGGCGGATCCAGCGCAGATAATGCACAAGCTTTCAAGAAGTGGCAAGCGCTTATCTCCGACCCTGCCCTTTCCCGCAAATTCGCAAGCCAATTCATTCTCACTGAGCAGTTCGGCGCCATCGTGACCGGAACCTTCTTCGGATCTCAGCAAGAGTACGACAGCCTCAACATCTCCGCGCGGCTACCAAATAGCGACGACTCGGTCATCGAACTAAAGGATTGGCTTGGGGTTGTTGGCTACTGGGCCGAGGACGTTGCGCTCGATATCGTCGGCGGCATCCCCAGCAACTTCTACGCCAAGTCTCTCGCGTACACAGACAAGGATATCGTCTCGGATGACGGCGTGGACAAGCTCTTTGACTACATCGATGGCGCGGACAAAGGCGGCGCCATCTGGTTCATCATCTGGGATCTCGAGGGCGGCGCCATTAACGATGTTGCACCGAATGCTACCTCGTACGGTCACCGAAACGCACTGTTCTACCACCAGGCATACGCCGTCAATCTGTTTGGCAAGATCGGGGATAAGACGAGAGATTTTCTGACTGGTGTCAATAATGCTGTGCTTGATGCGCTGCCGGAGCACGACGAGGGAGCGTATGCTGGATACGTCGATCCAGCGCTCGGGGAGAATAGCGCGAGTCTGTACTGGGGAGGCAATGTGGCGAGGCTGGAGAGCATCAAAGCACAGGTCGACCCCAATGATGTGTTCCACAATCCTCAGAGTATCAGGCCAGCGAAGGGCTCCGCGAAGATGCGATTCTGAACTGCACGTATTGGGTTTGTTTGATGCTGTCGTGCACAAATTTTCTGTTTGGTAGCAGCGAGAAGACTGACGAATGAAGGTACTCTCATTGTAACATGGTGCACACGTGATGTCAGATCGGATGGTCGGGTGTCGCAAGCAGCCTTAGGTAGTACACAGATTATATACCCTTTAGAGAAAGACTTCAACAGAGATCCGCAGACTACTAGAATGGGCACAGTCAGACGACCAGATTGTGTAGCCAGTCAGCGTCATTGGTGTAGCCTATTGTCTTCACTTGCTCTTATCCTTCGCTCATCACGGTTACTCATCCAAGAGTTGAACTCTTAGCATCGAACGCCGGGCTCTACCCCTAAAGATGCAAAAAAAAAAAAAACGGTACAAGCCATTGTAGCTCAAGTATAAATTCTACCTATTCCTCATCTACAACAATACTGCTCATCCTCACTGCACACCTGACTTGAACTCAAGTAGCCTCCATCAGACTCTGTACCAACCCCCCTTCAAAATGTACTTCTCTGCTACCTCGCTCCTCGCCCTCACGGCCACGCTCGCAATCAGCAGTACAGCCTTTGTCATCGACACATACAGCACGCAGGACTGCGCCAAATCGGTGCAGAAGCACGTCAACACGTGGGACAATACCTGCGCGACCTGGCCAAAGGGCTTCAAGAGCTTCAAGATCCGCACCTGGGGCGGTAGGGCGCAGCATGCGTACTTCTTCGCGGCAGGCAACTGCGGCAGCCTGCCCGATGCCATTGGTCAGGGCTACGTGGATTCTGGGTCCAACACGTACAAGCTGAATAAGTGCTATCACTTCAAGGGAGCCAGTGCGAATGCGATTGCGTCGTATCGCCGTTGAGGTGCGGACTCGTTCTGTGTTGTGGTTCATGGTGCTGGCTAACTGTTTGATAGACGTCCCAGTCACTCTAGTATATGTGTGGGTTAGAAGGCATACGAGCTTCAGGAGAAGTGCTGGCAGTCGTTCGTTTTATGGCGTCGCAGTCACTCGTTCAGTATTCCATTCTTCAGTCTAGGGCCTGGATAGATTGGTCAAATGCCAACCATTAAGCCTGTTGTGCTTTAAGCTCCGTAATGTGGAGGTCTACCGCGTCGTCCGAATACTCCGTGATGTATTTGATCGATCGCAGCCCACCCGTCTTTTCTACGTAAGTTCCCATTGCCTTCAGAGAAGCCTTGTCCTGTTTACTAGATGTCTGTAGTATCGCGTTACTATTGACCAGCGAGGCGTACTGAGAGAGGAGATCGCGAGGAGTGGTATCGAGGCGGAGTGTGGATATAGCTGCTAGTCCATTCCAGTGCCCATGAGCCATGTTGAGTGATGCGTCCGTCGTACACCCCGGAGAGCCTCGCAGTGTCTGCAAGCAGAACATTCTAAAGCAAGTCCGCTTCATCCACATGTTCCCCTCTGCGCGCAGCCAGATACACTCTCCCGCTCTCATACGCTCCAAGATACAACCCAGCGCCGACAAATGTCCACACAGCCCTCAACGCCCCGCCCCTCCATAGCCCTTTATACCCCTGCTCTTGCAAAATTTCCTGAGTGATTTGCCATGTCCCCTTCTGGTTTCCCCTCGCCTTCTGCACAGACTTCCCAAGCGCATCCACTAATCCGTTCTTCCCGTTCTTCCCCGCCGTCTCAGACGCGGGCTCGCCCTCGGCAGCGCTCAACATGATCCTCGTCTTCAGCACGTCCACTGGCGTCGTGATAACTGCCGCAATCGAGCCTGCGGTTCCCGCACTAAAAGCGGTAATCGTCCCGCTTTCAACAATCGTGCCGGTCGTCAGGCCCTTTTCGTCTCGGTACTGCTTGATGCTCTGCTTGAGGCGCTCAAACATGGGGAACTGCATGGCGGTAAATGGGAGGTTGCGGCCTGCTAGGGAGGCGTAGCCGCGCCATAGGGCTAGCGGGTTCGAGCGGAATCTTTGGAGGGCTTGGATGGTTGCGTTGGCTGAGGAACGGTCCGATGATACCATTTGTGCGTTCTGCTTGATTACTTCTGCTGGGGTGAGGATCGCGCAGGAGACTAGCTCGGCCAGAGATGAGGCTCCTGCGTGAATGACGGGCGTCGGGAGTAAGCCATTGGGGTGTGAGGATGTGGAGTTCAGGTCGGTAAAGAGTGATTTGGTACGTTCGTATGTGGTGAAGAATGCTCCTGCTGTTGGCTGTCAGCTTTTGTTCTTGGATTGACAGCATCTTTTGTTCTTGAATTGACTGCATCTTTCCCCTCAAGACTTTGCTATCTTTCTTTTTCATAAAGGAATTCCTCACATGATGGTAATGTGGCGATGATCACGCTGCCAATTCCCTGGTACATGCCCCGGAACAGCGCGGGATTTGGCTTCCCCGTTGCCGAATTGGTGTACAGCCGTGCATAGTCTGGGGACTGGAATCGTGTTTTGAGAGTATCGAGTGGGTATACAAGCAGATCAACAGTAAACGCTGCAATTGCGCCAGCCTAGTAGTGTTAATTACGTGCTGTCGGCACCGTTTGAGTCTTGATCGAGACGTACAATGAGAATATCGCTGTTAGTGTTACCAGACATCTAGGGAATGAAAATCGAAATGAGGTGAGGTGGTTTGATCAGATTATGCATGTGGACGATCAACTTGTGACGCGGCGCTGACTGCAGGAACGCGGCGAATCAAATACGTCACTGATAAAACCTCCGATAGATCTCTACAAGTAACAGTAAAGCATGCAAGATTACACAACGTACTAAGATCAAAGCAAAACTTCTTTGTATACCCTTATAAGTTACTTTCTGCTAACAGCTGGCTACAACTCCACATTGAATACTTACCTCTGCCATACTGTAAAACCTCGAACCCATCCTAGACTACATGAATGAGGCCTTCACAGCAGGATCGGAGCTCCCTCGGTGATGAGGACATCTAATCTGATGGAACGAACAATCACGCAGCAAAATGTACAAGTATGTTAGTAAATACGTTCACGTGTATAATCCGAGAAATAGAAAATATTGGCTTGTATTGGACTGTGAGGTATCTATGCTTTCAACTGGTAAAGCACTTTTCCCGTAACCTTTTGCGCACCGTATGCCATCTAACAAACATGGTGAACAGGGTTTCGCAACTCTGCAGCGTTGCTAGTAAAGGGTATCTATATCCGAGTCTATAACCGTTTCAAACTCCTGTACGCACATGGCAGTAGCGCTGAATAAAAATGCAATTCTGGACGCCAGTGAAAACTTTTCGTAAATGGTGTTGAGGACACACACCATGGTAACAATCACAGCTTAGTGTCCTGCCTGTTGGAGTCACTCAACCTCCGGTAGGGCGTGGGTAACGTTCCACTGGGGCCCGGCCGGGAGCTCGGCCCTTGCGTCGCGCTGCGGGTTGTGGAACCAACGCTTGTGCTTGCAGAGGGCCTGGATGTCGATGACGATGCAGAGGTGGTTCGCTGGTGTATGGTGGCACTCATCAGCCAGTGCAGCTGCATGCGCATGTTGTTGATGGCGGCGTTTGTGTGCAGCATCTCGTCCTTGTTGCGCTGGCTTTCATTGATGATCATCATGTTGGTGCGGCCTTCGACTTCGGTCAGTGTAGTAGAGATGCGAGACACTTCGTCGCGCAGGTTCTCGTGCAGCGTGAGAAGATGGTGCACCTGTGAATCAAAGGGTGGCTCGTTGGAGTTGTCGTTGGCTTGGGCGTGTGCAAACGAAGATGGTGGCAGGCGGAAGTCGGCTGTGCCATGGTTGGGATCCAGATGGTCGGCGAGCGGGAAGGACGCATCGTTCGCGTTGGCCGGGTACAGCATGTTTGTGATGTTGGCAAGGCCGTCTTCCAAAATGCCAACCTTCCTGGCCATGGGCTCCATGCGGGCTTCGTGGCGCTCAAGGCGGGCCTGCTGGTCCCGGAAGTGGGGCGCCATTGTTGCCATGGCGCATGCCATCTCATGCTGTATCACGTCGGCGCGCTCAGACCGGAACTTGCAGCCGACGATGGCACCCTGGCAGGAAATGACATGTTTCGGACACACGCTGTTGATGTGGGTCTTGAGGTCGAGACGCAGCAGGACGGCGTCACAAAGGGCGCACGACGTGGTGCGGTTGAGACACAGGTTGCGCTGGTGCTCCTGGGCAGGGTCAGCAAGGGCTGGAGGCGGGGGCGACACGCAGCTTACCTCGAGGTCCTTCTTCATCAGCGAGACATGGCAGTCGTCGCAGGCGACGGTGTAGTGCAGACAGCCCTTGTGGAAGTCCTTCTGGGTGGTGTAGAGGCGGCAGTCGGCGGCCGGGCACTCGACGGGGGTGTGCTCGCAGTACAGCATGACGTGGTCGTGCACGTTGGCGCGGTGGTCGGCCCAGGCGCAACCAGAGCGGGTGTTGGGGCAGCGCACGACCAGCTCGTCCAGCATGGTGTCGACGATCTTGGGGACGGGGCGCAGGTCGGCGTCGTCGGCCGGGCGGCGGCAGGTGGGACACGAGCGGCGGGCGGCGGGCTGCGGGGCCCAGGCGTGCTCGAGGCACTCGCGGCAGAAGTAGTGCTCGCAGGGCAGCTGGACGGGGCGGTCGAAGGGGGCGTGGCAGATCAGGCACACGAGATTGCCGTCGGGGGCGGCGGCGTACTCGAGGGCGGCCATGTCGGGCGGGGCCTTGAGGCACTTCTTGCGGGGCTTCGACGACGGTGAGTGGGATGCGCGCAGCGCCAGAGGCGAGGGACTGCTGGGAGGGCCACCGACCACGCGCAATTCCGACGGCTGTGACAGCGCGTCGGCTCCGTTGGACAGGCTGGCGTGCGTCGACGCGCGCGAGCTGCGCCGGTCGTTGGGCGGCGGGATGGGCGACGGCGACGACATGGCGGCGGGGGCAGCGAGGTCGGCGGCGACGTCGGCGGCGAGGTCGGCGGCGAGGTCGAGGTCGTGGCCGCGCCCGCGAGCGGCGAGCGGCGGGGTTTATACGCGGGCGGGCAGGAATGTGCGAAAGGGAGCGTCGGGGTGCGCCTGCGTGGTACAGCACCGCCGTCCGCGACACAGCTGCAGCTCCCTGCCGGCGCCCTGGCCCGCGGCCCCGGCGCTGGGCATGGCCGGCCGCAACGCCGCACCCACGGCAGCAGCAGCCTGCGCCCTCACGGCCCCCAAGCACCGCCCCGATGGCCACCAACCCGCCGCAGCTGTTCCTGCTCGCCGACCACGTCAAGCTGTCGCTGCTGGAGCGCCAGCGCGCCGTGTCGCTAGGCCTGCCCGCCCACGCCCAGGACAGCCAGACCGCGCGGTCGCTCGAGCAGCTGCGCTCCGGCATCGACGCCCTGGAGTCGCAGGTTGCCGACACGGCCGACGAGTGCGTCGCCTGCCCGCCCGCCTGCGCGCGCTGACCCGCCCAGATCCATCACGTCGCAGCTGCCGCGCCTGCGCACCCAGCTCGCCGAGCTCTCCGCCCAGTTCGCCTCCGCCGCCTCCGCCGCCGCGCCCGCCCTCGCCCAGCCCAACGACCCCGCCCTCGCCGACGACTTCGCTGCCGCCGCCGCCCGCCCGCGCCATGCCGCGAAGAGCGTGCGCTTCCGCGACAGCGACGACCCCAGCGCCGACGCCGACCGCTCGGCCCTCTTCAACCAGCCCTACCGGGACGACCCGTCCCACGACCCGGACGCCGCCCCCGACCACGCCCACCTCGACAACCAGCAGATCCACGAGTACCACAGCCAGGTCCTGCGCGACCAGGACGATCAGCTCGACACCCTGAGCGCCTCCATCGGCCGCCAGCGCGAGCTGAGCATGCAGATTGGCGACGAGCTCGACGGCCAGGTCATGCTGCTGGACGAGGTCGAGGAGGGCGTCGACCGCCACGACGCCCAGTTTCGCCGGGCGAGGGGGCGGCTGGACCGCTTCAGCCGAAAGGCCCGCGAGAACTGGAGCCTGACTGTCATCATCGCCCTGATCGTCATCCTGGTGCTGGTCATCATCATCACAAAGTGAGCGTGGCCAGTGGGCCTTGGATTGGGATATACCGTGTTAAGGCGCAGTCCGGTTTTGCAGGTTCAATGGCAACCAGGTTTAATGGCAACTAGAAACTCGTTCGTGGCCTGAGGTCAGAACGAGCTGTTCAGCACAGCCAAGTACAATCACAAGATGATACAAACAAACTGCTGCTGCTCTGCCCAAGCATACGTTCAGTGCCAAATCTTGTCGCCACTGCTACGATACACTACATGCTACAGATCAGCCGTCTCAGCCACACAGTGCCATCTGAGTCGCAAAAGCGATCCCACCCGAAGAACATCACAGGTCCCAAACGCCGTTCTATGCAGTGGTAAGATCGGGGACAGGCCGTCGCTAAAATGAACAAACACCAAGGTGGCTCGTCTGCGCAGAGGCAGCACGAGACGAAGGGTATCTCTGTATGGATATGCAAATGAAACGCTCTCCCGCCAGTCCGACGGTGAGCGAAAGTAGTCGGAAGAACTGCTGCCCTCTGACATCTTCTTGTCGTCAAGGCAAGTCTAGCATCTTCTTCGACTTGTCGTAGACCACGTACGTAATCGACACGGCTGGAACAACCTTGAGCAGGTTAGGCGTCAGGCCTCTGAACAGTCCGCGCAAGCCCTCGCCCTGGATCGTCTGCCGCGTCACGTCCACGATTCCCGTGTACGTCTTTGGGTGCAGGACAGTTCCCTGGCTCTGCAGTCGAGTCCGCAGCACATTGAGTGGGTATACTGCACTGGCTCCGAACGCGCCAGAGAAACCGCCGATGGCCGCCGTCATGAAACCTCCTGGTTCGGCGTCGGATTCGTGGCATCCTAGTCGCTTCGCGTTGCGCACTGCGACATAGCCTTTGAGATACTCAAACGTGCCCAGGTCGAGTGCGGCGTAGGGGAAGATTCCAAAGAGGCCCATTGGCAGTCCGCGATAGCAGGCAACAATGCCTCCGCTCTGCCACATCTTCTTGGCCGTAGCCCAGATGAGGCGGTTTCCGTGCAATCCACCAGCAACCGTCTCGCATTGCATCCGACTGTGTTGATGAGTATTTTTGCTCCGCTCAGATGGTACGGTGCAGACTTACAACTTGAGCGTGTCAATGGGGTAGACCGCGAATTGGGAGATCATGCCTGCCACTCCACCGGCAGCAAACTTGGACCAGGAGTGGATGATTGCCGGGTCATTGTGACCTTCGAACTTCGCAAAGGCCCGTTTTGTAGCCTTTTGGAGTTAGGCGTGTCCTTGAAAATGTTATATACTGCGTACCTCATATGCACCGAACTTGATAGCTGACTCTGGCATCACCTTGATGACATTCAAGCCGTTTCCTGGTGCTGTCAGCCAAGCCACGAGCTTTGTCTTGGATACATACCAGCGTAAAGGCTGCGCATGCCGCCGGCGTGCCATAACTCCTTGAAGGCCACAGCAAGCGGCTCCCATGCGCGTACGACGCTCTTCAGAATGTTACCATTCTTCGCGGCAGCCACTACTTCTTTTTTTGCGCCGGTTTGCGCAATGAGGTATACTTTTAATCGGTCGAGGGGAGCGGTCGATGTGCGAGATACAATGCCTGCAATGCCTCCCGCCACGAAGTAGCCTGGATTGGGAACACAAGCAATCAGCATGGTTCCGAAGCTCATGAGTACCCCCCTTTGCGACTCGATAAGAGGAGAGTCAACCTCCCCGTCGTCGAAACGTGGCGGGAGTGCTTGCGAGATGGCGGAGGTTGGAGTGGACGCCATGTCTAATGGTACGACGTGATCCGATGTGAAGCCATAAGGCGGCGTCTTCGCGACTAGAAATAGGGAACCAAGGAAGAACTGAAGAAAACGCTGTGAAGTACCTAATCCGTGTATAGTGTCGTCGCTCACGAGGACGTCGCCCTCGGCATTGACTTTTAATGTTGCGTTGAAGTACGACATGACAGCGTGGAGGTTTGGCGCGCTGGCCGGTATGAACAGTAGGAAGTCGCTATCCAAGTTAGCGGGAGCGAGAAGAGACATGTGTGCTTTCATACCGCCATTCCTCGAAACTAATATGCCCGTCTCCGTTGGTGTCCACCTCGGAGAAGAAGTTGTCGAGCTTGTTGTTCGGGACCGCAAGACCGGCACTTCGTAGTGCGTTACGGAGCTCGTCTTTGGAAAGCTTGCCGTCGCCGTTGTTGTCGATGCCGCGGAAGAGCGCTAGTAGCTCTTTTTCTGTTTCTTCGACAAAGGTGCGGAATTCTCCACGTCGTCAGCAGTGTCGAACATGCCCGTTGTATACAACGCACCCTTGTACGTTATTCGGCCGTTGCCATCTGCGTCTACAGCCTTCATGACCTCATTGAGGAGCTCGTCTGCGTTCTTCAGGGCTGCAGTGTCTGTCAGCAAGGCTCGCAGCCCCCGACTAGTGCGCCTACGGTGATCCAGTTTGCGCAGGCCCTTCTTCAGACCTGCAAGATCCAGCTGGCCCTGCTTGCGCAAGTCGAGCGTCGCCCATAGCTCGTCGACCTTGGCGTCGGCGACGCTTGCTGTCTTTGTGTCGTCCATGGTAATCTTGCTATCTTCGGTCTATCATGGCTGTGACGCGACGCACGAGGGACGGCTCTCGATCGTGAGTAGGGAGGCGGAAGGGGTGGCTGAAAGAATGGCAGCGTGGGGAGCGGGTTCATAGGATTCGGTATGAAGTCAGAGGGCTGAACCAGGAAAAGCCTAGTGCGGTGAAGCAGCTCGCCGATTCGGCGCCCGCTCATTGGTCGCGGTGCTCCTATTTCCGCAGCCCTCGCGGCTACCGTCGCGCCTCGAGCGTGACGGCGACCTGTGCAAACATCAAGCTCATTTCACATACGCTGTTGCGGTGAAGGAGTGCTGCCTGTGAGGACTGCTACGGCTTGCTGCAAAATTACCACTGCTTGTTGACGGTGCCAACATGTGTTGGTAGATGTTCGAGGCTTAAGCTTCAGGCAGGCCAGAAGGCGTTGACGACCTGCATCATTCAGCTCAGTAGACCGTCTGTCATATTCGAACCTTCACACAACACTCGTTTGATACCGTGGCTTCGTAAAGATGGCGTCCAACTACTGGGAGTCGACCCAGCGGCGGTTCTGGACCTTCACCAAGCAGCAGCTGGCGCTGGAGCGAAAGAAGATGGAAGAGGCGGAACGCAATTTAGTCAACCTGTACCCGCTGCCAGACAGACGTCATCTGAGCATCTACTTCTACCATCGTGAGTCGACGCTACCTTGACCGTCTCATTGTTGACCAAGACAGAACTGTCGAAGATGGCCAGGCCGCTCGGCATCCGACAGCAGGCCCTGGCATCAGCTCAGGTCTACGTGCGGCGCTTCTACGCCAAAGTCGAAATCCGGAGGACAAATCCAGCTCTAGTTCTCGCGACTGCTCTTTACTTGGCCTGCAAAATGGAAGAGTGTCCACAGCATATCAGGATGGTGCTGGCCGAGGCGCGACACTGCTGGGGTGCGTCCCTCACATCTTCGCCATATCATAGCTGACTTCAACAGACACATCTTTCAACGACATCTCTAAGATTGGCGAATGCGAGTTCAGCCTGATATCAGAGATGAACTCACAGCTCATCCTGCACCACCCCTACCGCAGCCTTAACGAGCTGCAGACGCAGTTCCAACTCACTCAGGAAGAAAATGCGCTTGCCTGGTCTATCATAAACGATCACTATCTCACCGATCTGCCTCTGTTGCACGCACCACACGTCATCGCCATCACGGCTATGTTTCTCGCTGTGGTGCTGAAGCCGACACAGGGCGGGCTGCAGATGAGCGCTGCAGGCACGGCGAACGCACTCCAAGCACTGGGAAACGCAAGGGGTATCGGGGGAGCGGGCGCCCAGAGCAGGGTGCAGAAGCTAGTGGACTGGTTGGCAGAGAGCAACGTAGATATCGAGGCTGTTGTGGAAACGACACAGGAGCTGATCAGTCTGTACGAGGTCTGGGAGAGCTACACGGATAAGACGTGTAAAGATCAGATTGCCAAATTTGTCAAGGCAAGAGGGCTGGACAAGTGATGAGTGGTGGAGTCCATTACGGGGGCAGTCCTCACATCTTCATCGCTGTTGCAATGTGTAAATTGGTGTCGAGTAGTCGCACAGGCGATTCGTTTCGTTAAGTTGATTGTCAGCATGACAACCTCCTCAAATATTCAAGCCCCCAGTTCTACTATGAAAGATGGAGCGACACTGGAATAGGGTCAAAGAGGGTAGGCTACGTGTAAAACTCTTCTATCTCCATATCCGAGTTTCCTAAAGGTGACAGGCTTCGCATTCATGTAATAAGCCAGGCCACTTACCAGTATCTCACATGGAGAAGCACTCCACGAACAGGCAATATTCTGTAATCTGGTCCAGTTTTTGTTCGTCGTCCTCTGAGGTTTAGCATTATCAAACCAGCATTCTTATACATACAAAAAAATTCATATGTAGCTTCGAAGACGTTTGCTTTCATATCCAATTCGTTAATAGGGCCCCCTTCAGAATCTTACATCGCGTAAGACCCGGGGGCCCTTATCAAGGCATATACTTGTACCAAGTCGTGAGTAACTACGAGTTCATAGTCGCTAGTTTTGTTATAGACAAATAGGGGCGTACACAATCAAAAGATCTGACTTCTATTCGCGCCTTTATTGCAAAGAGCGTGTGCGTACCTCTGTGACTCTGTCGTCAAGGTGAGTCCAAAGAGAAAAGCAACTGGAACCGCAAATGCCGTCGTCATCCAAAAAGAAAGCAAGAGTCTGTTACCCGACAAAGCTGTTCCCATTTACGGTTGAGACCAGGGCAAAAAAAGATATAGATGCGACACCTGTGTGATTCGAACACACGCTCCCGAAGGAATTGGCTGACTTGGATCGTGAGATCTGTAGCAGGCCAACGCGTTAACCACTCTTTTTGCTTGTTAGCTGGTGGTTCTTCATGTGAGGTGTTGTTGTGCACTTACCCGCCAAAGTGCCAATGGGTTGTTGATGGAAATGAAGCAAATTTTACAAAATATAACCTAAGCTAATGTATAGCACGGGTGGGTAACTCGACAGGCCGTGGCAGCTATGTGGAGCTGCAAACACACACGACAGTGCTTCTAGGGCTCAAGTTGTCCACTTTACGTAGAGAGAATAAGATTTGCACAAGTTTGGGCGCACAATGCGAGAGTGCAAGTGCAAAGATTTTGTGGTTGCGCAGAAATGAAATGTCCAAGCGCCACCCGGGACCAACCAATGGCGCCACACTTCAACCATGGCACTTCGCCTGTCAAAGCATACTTTGTGATGATTCTGAACATGTGCTTTGCTGTCAGTTATTTTTAGATATGCTCATGTACACATAGAGCGAATTGACTTGGTTCAAAGTGATGTGGCCATCCCTGACAAGCGAATCTTGGTATACACAGTAACTCTACACTCCACCTCACACAATGCACCTATCTTCCAGGGTTCATGCCGTGCATGAGATCAGGTTTATCGAGCCACATCCCTCGCAGCAAGCACAGCTGCCTCAAGCCTTCCCACTCGTCGCCCTCCTCGTCGCCGCGCTTCCACACCTCCTTAAAACCCCAGGCACACGCTATACGATCCAGAGCTGCGCGCTCATCAGCGCGGATGTAGCGATCCAAGAGCGGCACACCAGGGCGCCAGACGACTCTGTCGTGGTCATCGTTGTAGGTAGTCAGTGCGACAAAGCCAAGTGTGCCAGTGCACATGACGTATGTGCTCATGCCGGCAAAGGCATACATCTTGAATGTCCATGGATCGATGTAGCCGCTGTACACGGACATTTCTTGGGCAATCATGTAGATGGCGAGAGGAGTCATGGCAGCTAGTACGCTGGGAAGACCCAACTTCGTGAGCATGCGGTGCCGTGACCAGGCAGGGGCGCGGTAGGTGTGGTCAATGACGGCAAGGGCAAGCGAGATGTCTTTGGCTTCGATGGCTGCTGTGAGAGACTGCTCGGCGACATCAGCGGGGACGGCTTGCGATGCAGATTTAGGCGAGGGTTTTGAGAACTTTGGCGGGGAAGAGCCTTCTTGCGGGACGGGTTTATTGGCATAAAGATAGAGGATCTCGGGGATGGCCTGCGCGCGGCTGAGCAGCCGCTGCAGGTGGATGTAGATCTTTAGAACATGAGGTCCGATGAAGACGGTCGGGTGCTTCAGCAGGCCCTCGGCGAGCTTAGACAGATAGGTTGGTGTTGGCAGCTCGTTCACACCGAGCGGTTTTGTGTACGTCTTCTGCTGCTTGGGCGTCTCGTCGCTGCTCAACCCGGACAATATGGCACCAGCCGAGCTCTGCCTGACCGTGGTCTTTGCAGGCGGTGGCTGCCGCGAGCGAATGGCTATCGCAGACTGTGCAATCGCCTCTATGCCCTCCAGAATGCCGTAGATGGTGTTTTCGGACTCGACCCTGTTCGAGTCGAAGATGGCCCTGATCTGCGCCTCGACCTGTGCGAGCTGTGTCTTCACCGCGGCAATCGAGTCTGACGTCGACTGCGGGCTGGCCGGCGCCTCTGCAAAGTCGGCCTGGTCGACATTGCGCCAGTTGGTCTGGATGCGGCGCGCGGATATCCGGGGCACGGTAGGCGTTCGCGCAGTCTGCCTCGGTGCTGAGGGCGTCTTCAGCGTCGATGCAGCCAGAAATGCGCGCCGCGACACGGGCTGCTGGCGGATGTAGTCGCACAGCTGGCACACGGGCCGCGACGGGACGCGCAGTGGCAGGCTCCCGGGCTTCATGGTGGTTCGCGAGCTGAGGTGAGGCCTGCGGCTGAGTCCCGAGCAGTGACGAAGCTGCGGTCGGTGCTAGCGCGAGCTCGACTGACGACGGTGCCTTGGAACCCAACGTGCGAACACGACACACGCAGCACACCGACACGCGGCTCCAGGCAGCAGGACTCTCTGAATTGCCTGCACTACCCACGCGATAGCCCAGGTCCCTCCCCGCCCAGCACGAGGACGCACACGCCACGATGCCTGGCCCTCCACCTCCCCCTCCGCCCATGCCGCCCATGGGACGAGGCGCTGGTGGACCTCCGCCGCCGCCGCCGATGCCGGGAATGAAGGCGCCAGGAGCAAAGCCGCCGTCTGGAGCAGGAAGAGTATGTCACGCCGCCTCGCAGCGACGGCACGGCCGCCTGTGTCGGCACGAGCACGGCACGGAGCGTTCGCTAACGCCGGACAGGGAGCACTGCTGGGCGACATCACCAAGGGCGCGAGGCTGAAGAAGACGGTAGTGAACGATCGATCGGCGCCCCAGGTCGGGAAGGTCAAGGACGCGGCGCCAGTGATTGGGGGCGCGCCACCCGTCCCAGGCATGGGACGACCGCCTGCACCACCCGGGGGCCTTGCGCCGCCCGTTCCTGGAGGAGGAAACCGAGCGCGGAGCAACAGCGACACGGGAGGAGATAGTGGGATTGCTGCGCCGCCGCAGCTCGGCGGCTTGTTTGCAGGGGGCATGCCCAAGTTGCGGAAGGCGGGAGGCGTGAACACAGGTGCTGCCACCAAATCGCCGTACATGTCAGACCCAGAGACGCGAAATTCAGCACCCACACCACCTCGAGGCGCCGCTCCAAAGCCGCCGGGCGCCCCGCCTCCTCCTCCGGGCGGCGCTCCTCCTGCACCGCCAGTGCCTGGCGGAAGACCACCGCTCAAACCTGTTGGTTCGTTGGCTTCGAGCATAAGCGGAAAGCCAAAACCACCTCCACCGATCGGCAAGAAGCCACCGATGCCACCTCCGTCGTCTCGCAAGCCATCTGGTATGGCTCCTCCACCACCAGCAGCGTCACCCGCTCGAGCACCGCCAATTCCAGGTGGCGCACCGCCTGCGCCTCCCCTTCCTCCTCCGCCTCCCTCCTCGACACCATCAGCACCGCCGCCTCCACCTCCTGGCGCTGTACCTCCGCCTCCACCTCCGCCACCTCCATCGTCAGCACCCCGGGCTCCTTTGCGATCCACCCCCCCTCCCCCACCGTCCGCGCCGCCGAGTAGACCACAAGAAGAAGACGATGACTACGATCCATACCGCTACGAAAGCTCGCGATCTCGGTCACCCTCGACACCTGCACCTCCACCACCTACGAACGGACACATACCGTCTCTTGCAGAACAGGCCGCGCGAAACGCATTTGGTCAAGGTCGTGCATCACCTGCTGCGCCTCCACCGCCGCCTCCTGGCTCAGCGCCCGCGCCCCCGCCCCCGCCAGCGTCCATACTACCGCCACCGCCGCCTCCGAGTGCCCCGCCCAGTCGACCAGCATCCCAAGCGCCATCGCGATCGACGATGGACGCAAGTATGTATACACTTTCGAATGGTGGTTCAGGCATGAGGAGTCCCTCTGGCACAATAAGTGCAGGTTCCCCAGGACAGAAGGGCAAAATTGTGCCCATACACGATTTGCGTTGGAGATTCCAGCCCGAAAACTCTTTCCCTGCACCGAGACCATTCACGGGGGGGACGAAGCGGTACCGCGCTGGACGGGGAAGCAGTGTACCGCTGGATCTGAGCGCGTACGAATAGGATACTAAGCGCGAGAGAAAGCGTGGGGAGAACGTGAGGTGCAGCAAGAGGAAATGAGTAGTCGTGCATATTGATACCATCGTTAGAAGTGCGAGTGCAAGCTTGATAGTGCAGATTAGCCGTGACATTTCGGCGAGGTGAGAATTGGAGAAATGGATACCAGACTGACTTCTCATAACCTCTGACTATGTATCGTTGCGACGACACGTGCATCTGCTGTTGGCCGCGCCAGTGAAACGAGTCGTGAACTCGGGGGACTTTCACGTGACCCAACTATCACATTACCTATTTGGGAAAGTGTACGGATAGCGTCGAATACGGTCTCTCTCACTTTTTGTTCGCGGGACGCTGGAACCTACAGTATGGCAGGGTAAAGTATTCAATGTGGATTCAAGACTTTGTGGTTAACAGAAAGTAACTTATATAGGTATATAAAGTATTTCAGCTTTAATCTTAGCATCTTTTTTATCTAGTTGTGCGTGCTTTAGTGTTATTTGCAGGTACAGCTGAAAGAAGAATATTTGAGGATCCAGTATTCAGACTGTACGTCGGTGGCAAACAACGTGACCCTTGTTTTAGCGCGGGGACCCGTGATAGAAGGTGAACGAGATAGCGTTCGACACCTTTTGCATTATTGCCTAAACGGGCAATATACGTCACATAGGTACCCTCGCTTCGGCGACTCGAGGCTGATCTATTCGAGCTAGTGCACGCGGCAACGTTACCGTCGCGGTGAACGGTACAATTGCCATCCGCTCACCTTACTTTGTATTCAGAGAATGACATGCCGCTGTCGGTGAAAAGCCGATAGGATTCGTATTCCAGCGGATGCCTTCCCCAACTTGGAGCGGTCCACCCCATTTCCAAGCTTTCGCAAGATCGCACAAGCACTTACCTCTACCCCACACCCCGCTGATCGCCAGTCCACATTCCGCATTGCGCAGCGGCTCGCCGTTTATTAACACTAGGTACTTTCCGGCTGCGTCACCCCCTTGATATCCGGGGAGCCTAAAGCTGCCGATATTGGTGGAATTGCGTGCCGTCTGTGTCATTGCGGGTCTCGTGCTGCAGGCAAAGCCAGGTAGCGTCTTTGCGTGCAGATTCGACATGGTGGAAATGGACGCAACCCTGAAGCTCGGATGATATTGGAGTACCATAATGGCGTGTGGTTATTATCAGGCACGGGGGTATTTCATTGGCCAATGGCTCGGTGAAGGTGCCGACTCCCAGGTGTACAAATGTGAAGCTTCCCCGGCTCATGGCATTACTGCGATATAGTCTGTTTATTAGTCCAAAATGAGGGGCATAATGAAGCTGGGTAGTGCGGTTGCGCTTTCCTGTCTCGCAGTTGAGTCTGCCGCGAGAGCTGTTGCTTTTCAACCCGATCAATGGATCACACCGTACAAAAGAGAGGCTCTTCAAGACATTGTTACCTGGGACAAGGATTCGCTCTTCGTTAATGGAGAACGAACATTCATCTATTCGGGAGAAGTTCACCCCTACCGGTAAGCATCCTTGGCAAGAACGACCCAGCCCAATATCTCAGTTGGCAACGAACAAAGATTTGCAAAAAGATATTTGATGGCGAACAGAGCTCTGTGACAGCCTCCATGGGCCTCTTCCCAACTGTTGAACGATTCACACTAACTGTACGCAGTCTACCAGTGCCGGATCTGTACATCGATCTCTTCCAGAAGATCAAGGCACTTGGCTACAACTGTGTCTCCTTCTATGTCGACTGGGCTCTGCTCGAAGGCAAGCCTGGGCAATATCGTGAGGAGGGAGTTTTCGACCTACAACCCTTTTTTGATGCGGCACTCAAGGCTGGAATATACCTGATAGCTCGTCCGGGCCCCTACATCAATGCTGAAAGCAGTGGAGGAGGATTTCCGGGCTGGATTCAAAGAGTTAATGGCACTCTGAGAACGAGAGCTCCGGATTTTCTTGCGGCAACAGACAATTACATGAAGAATGTCGGCGCCAAGATTGCTTCAGCGCAGATCACCAACGGCGGCCCAATCATTCTCGTACAGCCTGAGAACGAGTACACCCAAGCCACTTCTGCCATTAAGCCTTTCCCGGATCCTGAGTACTTTCAGTATGTCCTGGACCAGCTTCGAGATGCTGGTGTCGTTGTTCCCTTGATCTCAAACGATGCATCGCCGAAGGGATATAACGCCCCGATAGCGACCGCGCCTGGATATCCAGCGACTGTAGACGTTTACGGTCATGATTCGTACCCATTAGGTTTTGATTGCATCAACCCGTCCGTTTGGCCTGATAAAGCACTTCCGACAAACTGGCATCAATTGCACTTGCAGCAGAGCCCAAACACACCGTACAGTATTCTCGAGTTCCAGGCTGGAAGTTTTGATCCTTGGGGAGGGCCGGGCTTTGACAAATGCAGTGTCCTCGTAAACGCTGAGTTCGAACGCGTTTTCTATAAAAACCTGTACAGCTTCGGTGTCACCATCCTGAATCTGTACATGACCTGGGGTGGAACCAACTGGGGAAATCTTGGACATCCAGGAGGCTATACGTCGTATGATTATGCTGCACAGATTCGGGAAGATCGCCGCGTAGACCGCGAGAAGTACTCTGAACAGAAGCTACAAGCCAACTTCTTCAAGGTCAGCCCTGCGTACTTGACCGCAGCTCGAGGTAACGCTTCCACCACAGCATGGACGAACTCCCAGGCGTTGACCGTCACCCCTGCCACTACTAATACCACTAAATTCTATTTTGTCCGTCACACGAAGTATAATACTCTCGACTCAGCGACCTACAAGCTTACAATATCCACTGCTGCTTTCGGTAACATTACTATCCCTCAAATCAACGGTACTTCGCTTTCACTCAACGGACGTGACTCCAAGATCCATGTTAGCGACTACGATGTCGGTGGCTCTACGTTAGTCTACTCTACCGCAGAGATCTTCACTTGGCACAAATATGACGACAAGACTGTGCTGGTCGTGTATGGAGGTCCTGGTGAGACACACGAGCTGGCGCTCGCTATGACTGGCTTGGAGGTGCTCGAAGGCGACGTCAAGAGCACCACCACACGCGGTTACACCGTCCTAAACTTCAACGTTGATGGCGGCAGGAAAGTCGCGAAGGTTGGTGTGGAGAATGATTTCGTTTACGTTTACATTCTGAGCCGCAATGAAGCGTACAACTATTGGTCCATCGACCAAGCACCTCACGATTCCTCGGACGCAATTATCCTCAAGGCAGGCTACCTGACTCGCACAGTCAAGGTTGAGGGTGATACACTGGCTGTCATTGGAGATCTCAACGCTACAACACCCATCGAGGTCATTGGTGCACCTTCTTCGGTCACGAAAGTCACTTTCAACGGCCAGGAGGTCAACGTTGAAGCGTCGAAGGCAGGTGCCCTTAGTGGTACCATCGAGCTACCGAAGGCAGAGATCGACATCCCCAAACTCAGCGAACTCGAGTGGAAGTACATTGATACATTGCCTGAACTTCAGGCAGACTACGACGACAGCAAGTGGAAGGTCGCCGACCTGAAAAAGACTTACAACTCCCTGCGGCCTTTGACCACCCCAGTGTCAGTTTATAGCTCGGACTATGGCTTCCACACCGGCACCTTGCTCTTCCGCGGCACATTCATGGCCTCTGGAAACGAGACCACCTTCTACGCCTGGACTCAAGGTGGATCTGCCTTTGGTTCGTCCATCTGGCTTGGTGACCAGTTCCTTGGATCGTGGCGCGGTTATGATGCTGCCACGAACGGCAACTCCACCGTCACCCTGCCCAACCTGACCGCTGGAAAGGAGTACACTATTACCGTTGTCATTGACAACCAAGGTCTTGACCAGACCTGGACTATCGGCACGGAGACTGGCAAGAACCCCCGCGGTATTCTGAATTACAAACTCGCAGGCCACAGTCAGTCCGACGTCTCTTGGAAGCTCACTGGTAACCTGGGTGGCGAGGACTATGTCGACATCTCGCGCGGTCCACTCAACGAGGGTGGCCTGTTTGCCGAACGCCACGGTCTGCATCAGCCTGGTGCCCTGTCCGCTGACGCCGGCTGGAAGGCTAGCAAGGGTCCTGTCACTGATGGAATTGCTGCTCCTGGTATTGGTTTCTTCGCCACTGAATTCGATTTGAACCTGCCACCGGGCTGGGATATTCCGTTGAGCTTTGCTTTCACGAACAGCACAAGCAGCAACACCACAAGCCCCGGCTCGAGCGTACCGGCGTACAGGGTACAGCTGTACGTTAACGGCTGGCAATATGGCAAATATGTCAGCAATGTAGGACCCCAGACGAACTTCCCTGTTCCCGAAGGCATTATTGACTACCACGGCACCAACTACCTTGCTGTGTCCCTGTGGGGTCTTGATGCTGGTGCGACAAAGCTCGGTGGCCTATCGCTCAACGTAGATGGACAGATCTGGGGTGGGGTGAAGGTCGGCCTTGTTGACGGGCAAAAGTATGAGCCCAGAGCGGGCGCATATTAAGACTGCCTGCACAAAAGATAGCTAGTACGAAGTAACGAATAATATACTGCACCCAAGCACGTCCGACCAGTCAAATGGCAGACTTGTAAGAATCAAACTATCATAATCGCAGTCCATAAGCCGCAGAACTACAACTGAATTACTCCATGCAAGCGTACACACCCCAATGGGAGACAAGACCTTAGAGTTGACAATCCTTTTGACCTGATACCGTAATTTGCGAATTAAATTGATATCTAATTGAGGCCCATCACCGTTGTAATCCGACTGAATCATAGTCGGCATCGTCGTTCAACTACCCACACGTCCCTTACGAAATCCCCACTTTCCTTCTTCCACAATTTCAGAAGCCAACTCTACCAATACCATCCATTGCAATAAGCCGCCACTCCTCTAGATCCGCCAACCGATGCGGTTCCACCTCCTCTCTATACTTCCGCGCTTCCACCATGTCCCTAAACCCCTGTAATGTATCATACCTCATCACCGCCACCAGATCCCACCCCACGCTGTCCGGGCCCGCAACTCACCCTTCCAAGTTCCCCTCGAAATGGACAGCCGCGCCGGGTGGTAGCATAGATGCAATGGCTGTACGGTACCGCTCCGTTGCTTCGCGGCCAGTGCAAGGGCCCGACGAGAGGTGTACGTAGGCGGGTGCATAGACTGTGTTAGGGCGGAAATGCCAGAGATTCAGCATGTAAATTGGTTTGGTAAGGTCGCGGGTAGAGGCAATGGTGGCGAGGGCGGTTTGGTTGATGAGGTAATCGATTGGGTGGTTGGACATGATTGTGAGAGTGGTTAGGGGTCGATGTAGTGTCTTGTGGTTGAGTTTGGAGTTTGGAGTGTGAATTGTGTTGCTTGACAAATGATGTGTCAAGTTAGTAGATATGACTCCAAAATAATAAGCTGACGGCACGCCATGGCAAGAAACAAGACTGCATACTTCTCAGTCACATGCACTGCGCTTACTGCCCGCGAGCGTTCACAACTCAGTGGTCGACGAGCCTTCATCTCACGAGGAAAATCTTTCCATCCTTTCTAGGTCTCTATTCTTTGTAGAAGTCTTTTGTTCTCTGCTCACTCGCACACAACACCTCCCTCACCAAATCCCCAGTCCCGTCTCTCGGGGTCAGCTTGATCTTGAAGTCTCTTGGTATCGCAACTAGGGCGCTTTTGATCAGATTGTAGTCAACATAGTCGGTATTCGGAGGATCTGTCACGCTAGCCTCGATCCTGTACAGACTCAGCAGGCGAAAAAGTGCTGAACTGATCAGTTTGCTGGCAATTGTCGCACCAGGACATGATCGCGATCCAGCGCCGAAAGAGAGGTGCGGGGTGCTGGATATGGGTTTCTCAGTGTATATGGCAGAGGGTGAGGCGGGCTCGTCGAGCCAGCGTTCGGGATTGAAAGTACTAGCGTCAGGACCCCAGTAGTCAGTGTCTATCTTTGTTAGTCTGCAGGAAGCGTTTTGATTGAACTTGAGCATACCATGGTTGCCCGCCTGAGCATTGATCAATACCATCGTATTCTTCGGTATCACTGCTTCGCCCCAGCGAACATCGCTCATTGTCTTCCTAGGCAGACTCATGTTGCTCACAGTGTAGTATCGACCGGCCTCCTTAACGATAGCGTTCAAGTACGGCACGGCTTCTTTTTCAAACTCCCCAGCCCACGCAGCCTTGACGTCAGGATAGGTTTTCAGGATCTCCCGATACGCGCGATCTTGGAATTTGATGCCTTGAGGCGTGCACAGTGAACCAATGCAGGATACTAGGGTCCCGGGAATTGTCTCGAATCCGCCAGAGACTAGAGATAGGCAGATCGAGCTCACTTCTACCCCAGTGAGGCGCGTCTCTTCGTCTTTCAAAATCGCAGCGCTGATACAAGGCTTCTCTGTCCCATTCTCGATCATAGCGCGCACTTTGTCGAGCAGTTCGTTCAGATACTTGTCTCTCCTCTCCCGGAGATCTTTTGAGCGAGCGTTTTTCTCGTTATTGGGCAGGTACCGAAGGATAGGAATGTAATCTTGGTAGTTCTCAGACGCTGAACGGAGCAGAGAGATTGCTGAGCCAACATGCAGGATTTCGCGCAGTAGCTCATCGTACATCTCGTCCATCCTGATACCGTAGCAGAGTGTGAGGGTGGTGTTGAGCGCGTAACGCTGAATGTATGGTCGAAAGCTTGTCTCGAGAGCTCCGTTCTTCGTGTCGTGGTGTAAATCACGCACGATACAGTGCGACTCCAAGTCGAACATGTCATAGTAGTTCTTCATCATAGCCTTGCTTAAAGTAGTAGAAGCCGCTTTTCTCTTGTTCCGACAACTCTCATCCCACGGTGAGCTGCCAATCGTAAATCCCTGCGTCGAGGAGATTAGTCCGTGGAAAGTGTACAACTTCGGACGATCGATCAGTCCTTGAGAGTTCTTGATAAGTATGTTCTTGCAGTCCTCAAATGAATTGACGACAATCGCACGAGTGTTGCCGAGGCGTATTTGGAACACTGAATGGCCGTATCGGCGCCACCATTTTTCACAAATTGTGGCATGATCCTCTCCTAGTTGGGTCAGATGACCAGTAACAGGAAGTGCACCAGGTATCTCGGGTATGCCGCGAATGTAGGGTATATCGGTGCGGGTCAATAACTGATATTCAGGAGTTAGATGAGAGCTGTCATGCTGAATAGTAAATACCTTATAAGTCATAAACATGATCGATGCGAGGGTAAACAGAGTCGTCCCCAGGCCAATGGGTGTGTCCTGGGCATAGTGAACGAGGTCTAAGAGCCGAACCATTGTTTCTTGAGAAACAACCAACAGTGCACTGCAGATGACGGTACAAAGTTGGAAAAGGTGTTTGAGAAGTCACAGTTTTAGATACTCACTTGCAAGTACGTGGATCTAGACTGATGCTATCGCGCATACATGTGAGGGGTCGCGCGGATCTTAGACTATTCCCGCTATCTTCACGGCTTATCAGCAACATCCCACTTTTGAGTCTACGATATACAATTGCCGCTGCTAAAAGAAGGGATGGGAAAGTGTGTTTGTAAGGCTTGTAGTCCTATGGCTGTACCTACTTGTCTGTTTATCATGAATAAGGAGATGGTGCATAGCTACCAAACTGGGTCTACCTAAGCCAGCTAACTCGACGAGAACGTTGCGAGACTTACAGTATGGCAGGGGTAAGTATTCAATGTGGATTCAAGACTTTGCGGCCGCCAGCTGTGAACAGAAAGTAGCTTATAGAGGTATACAAAGTATTCCAGCTTTGTTTCTAGCACTCTATTGTCTAGTCTTACACGCTTTGCTGTTGCTTGCAGAGAGGTGCTGCTAGAAGAAGAATATTTGGGGATCACGTTGATTACTTACCACTGTCATACTGTACATAGCAAGCTAAATGTCCAAGATGCGAGCGTGCTTGATTTCCGCACCTTCAATGTGCTCCCGAATCCGGCCGTACTTCTTGAAGCCATCTGTCTCTGCGAATGCATGGTGTTGCTCAACGCTTTTCCACGGCGTGAACAGCACCCACTCGTCCTTATTACCCTCCTTGTCGATACGCCAGCCTCCACCAATGCTATCTTCCGCGACGAAGTCCTGCAGGTAGTGCTTCTCTGCATCAAAGGTCCGCTGAAACTGCACTTTCTCGCCCTCCTTGACATAGTGTCTAACAATTGCGTAGATTGGGGTGTTCTGCTGGATTTCACCTGCTCCCAATGGCAGGTCTGCATGCGGCACATCGATGTGCAGCAACCACTTCACACTCAGCAGACCCTCGAGGCTCTTGAGTAGTGCCTGGTTGTCTGCACTTGGTATGAATAGATTCATGTGCTGATCCAGAGACTCCCATTCTCCGACGATGTATATATAGGTGGGATCTTCGACTTGCTGGAGGTAGTAAAACGTCCGACCAGTGTAGTTCTGCATAACCGCCTTTGCTTGCGCAAGCTTCGAGCGGAGATTTGTGTCATCAATCGCAACATCTAGCAACAGGTGCAGAAGAGCAACCTCAGTGATCGTCATTGTGGACGTGATGTATGAAGAGTGCGTCGATGGGCGAGCCAGGCTGAAACTGGTGTATGTTTAGTGAGTCAGTGTCAGCGTGGAAATAGTTTACACGACACGAGATGCGTTGTCGAAGACATGAGCGAAGTTCAGGCCACCTGCATCAGGTAGGTAGATGTGCTTACGCGGGCAGGTCGGTGCATGACGAACAACCCTTGTTTACTGATTAAGTAAGCTGACTAGCGCCAATGCACTTCTTCTGACACGAGACCTAAGGATGCTCGAAATCTAGGAGTGGCTTATGAGCAAATCTGTTCTTTATCTGTCAGAAAATTCTGCAGCGAGATGTGCGGTGATTGCACCAGGCCTTCTATGAGCTGCACACCTGCACAGTCACCTCGGGACGAGATCCCTGCTTCTTAGCCCCCTTCTCTTTTCCTTGAAACTGGCCAGATACCTGTGTTGTGGGCGTGGATTGACATGATGGGTGGGGATGTGGCTGACAGAACTGTTGCTGACGTACCCGAGCTTGCTAATGCAATCAGAAGGTTTGATGGTGGCGGTGTATCTAAACAACACCTTTATCACAAACACATGCTTTTTGGGAAGACTTCACAATAATGCGTTGTGAACAAGACCCGTTCTACTGATATGGTGGAGAAAGCTCAGTGTAGTGACCGGTCTGTACACGCCTTCATCGTTTGGCTAGGAGACGAGGTAGCTTCCAGTGTCACTCTTTTGGTCTTCTGTACTACTCAGTATCACACCAGAACATCTGTACGCTGTTCTTGTACGCTGCTTCCGCTACTTCCTCAACGCTTGAGCCCCTGAGCCCGGCGACGATCAGCGCCACACTCTCCATTTTACAGCTCTCGTTTCGCTCCTTGACCATCTCGCCCATAACGAACTTGTCTTTCTTCTTCGAACTGTATGGAAGTTTGGACGCATTTTTGAGGTACGCTCTAGATACCTCGCTCGTGGCTTGTATTTCACCCCATGGTGCATCAGTCTCAATTTGCAGCTTCTCAAGTGGAATGGCACGGACCATCTCCGCACTATTGCGATCGCGGAAGCTGAACCCATTGACGCTCACCTGAAGACCAAGGTCAACGAGCGTCTGCATCTGCGAAGCCGTGCCAACGAAGGAGTGGACCAGTCCGGATACCAAAGGCAGGCGGCCAAGATAGGGCATTAGGATGGTGACGAAGTCTTCGAAAGCTGCTCGACAATGCAAAAACAAGGGCAGCTTCCAGCCCTCGGCTACGATTATGTCGAGCTGCCTCTTAAAAACGCGGATCTGAATTTCTTTCGATGCAGCAGTCAGATGGTCGTAGTCCAGGCCTAATTCTCCATACGCGCCAAGCAACTCGGGCTCTTCTTTTAGGGTGGTGTTAATGACTTGTGCGAGGTCCTGGTAGTACTGATCACCTCCCTCTTCGGCCTCAGCGGCATGGTATGGATGTACGCCGATTGTGATTCTGCACTGCTCCCTTCTTTTCCTGGCGATAGTAGAATTTGTGCCCACGTCCGACAGGTACATACCCGTCAGTAGTACACGATCTACGCCAACTTCCGCTGCGCGATCCAGAACTGCATCAAAGTCGGGTTCGTGGTATTGTTTTCCGCGATAGATGCCTGCGAAGTCCTTGGCTGTTGCTGTCACAGCGACCTGAGTTGGATGACTCAGCTAAGGATAATCTGGCGTCAAGGGCTGCGCCGTACATCTGCGTACTGGAGCTTCCGTATAGGAGCTGCAGGCACTTTTTTCGAGAACTCACTTAGTAGTGATGAGGCCATGTTTGGTCCTGGGGTAAGTGGTTTTGGGACTGCAAGGCTGGTCTGTGAAGCGACTCGACCCTGGAACACAGGAGACTTTTGGCCGAGACCGGAGTTGGTGGCGATCTCAACACGTACCATCTTCGGTCCTGGATTAAGCTCAGCACACAATTGTATCTTCGATCTTGTCGCAAAAAGTATGGAAGTTCGCGAGGTACAATGTTTTAGCCATCATCACTCGTGCCAACAAATTATGCCTCGTGCTACTCAAAGACGCGACGTGGAATTTGTAAAATGTGTGCAACCTTGATTGTGTCTGTATCTTTCAGAAATCCGTGTCAGCACCGACGCCCAGTGCTGCAAGCCATTCCCTGGTCGAGATGTGGTGTCTTGTCGCCTCCGAAAGATTTGAGGCTCATTGTATGAGAATCTGATTTTGCTCGATGGAAAACCTTACAGTAATCTATGCTCTTCAGTGGGTATCTTCAACGGGGTGAGTCACGTGTACTGCTTGAGTCGAACATGTACGATGGTGCTGAAGATAGATCGTAGCCCGTGGTTCTGAGTACGCCGTCATCTTCAATAATTCATACCCATCAAACTTCATTATCTTCATCTACCAGATTGTATGGCCTGGAGATGTTGCAGCTACTGAAGTGCGTCCTGTGAATTTACCTGCTTTGTTGCATGGGGCAAAGTACCGGTCGATGGATACAGCATGAGCTCCGGGTGCCACAGAATTACGCGGCTCTCGCAAAAGGTTCATGTGCGAGAACACTGAGAAGGGTGGGATGAGAAGCGGCGAAGGTTCAAATGACATCCATGTGCAGCTCGTCAGGTTTGCCCACCAGTCTATCCTGCCTGACGCCGAAGGCATTCCACAAATCGACCCCAACGACGTGGGCCGGCCACTCGATCAAATGCCAATTTTCAATACCAATTGCCATGGCAATGGCAGTGACGAAATCGCCACCTAAGCCTTCAAGCCACCAGACGTTACGTACTCGACCAGGCAGCACGGCGTAATGTGCGAGGATGACCAGGGCATCTCGATCTTTAGTCTCGAGGAGATGTATGAACTCGCGCGAGATTCGTGTTGACCAAACAAAGATAGCACCACGGTCTGTAAGGATCCCGGTAGTGGTGTCATCAACTGCATAAGGGACCGCAGTCATGGGAGGAAATACTCCAGGGAGAGTGAGTTGTGATACTAACGCATAGCACTCGCGCAGGTAGGCAAGTGCTTCGTTCAGATGATGAGCATGCGGCTCTCGAGCTTTGTCAGTGTCCATCCACAGCTTATCAATATCCTGTAGCCGCCGATCCTCCTCTTCTGCACGAGCAGTAGCTGGAGTAAGTCTTCTTGGCCACCATTTACGCGCGGCTACAGAATGCATTGCTCCGTTAATAACGTGGTTCCATCCATTCATGAGCACAGTAAGTGGACCGCGGAGACCCCAGACTGTACGCAGGATGCATGCCATCATCTTGTCAACAACACCGGGAGGAGGTATGACTGTGCCATAAGGTATAGTCTCGCGCAATGCTTCGATGTCTATAGCCGACATACGGAACAGATAGACAGCTGTGAACGTAGAACTGGCAAAGAGTGCTGCTGCATTCGAGGCTGTGATGTTTTCGAGCTGAGTACGATAGGTCGCCAAGGCTTTGTTCATCCTTGATGCTGCCACTGCATTCATTTTTGTCTTTTGGGTTCGATCTTCATGGAGTCGTCCAAGATGGAGTGAGGCCACTGAAAGCACGCAATTTACCAGAAAGTCATGCGCATGCGCCATTTCAGGTATGGATGACTGCCATGCTGCCTTAGCAGGATCATCAGTGGCCAGCGTGAGACTTGTGGTGTATTCATAGTGAAAAAGAACATCTTGAAGTGACGGAGGCAGTGGCTCTCTGATGCCTTTCCAGACATCGTTCAGGCGCAGGTATGGCGGGATCGAGCTTTCCAAGATCTGCAGCTCTGAATATTGGATGGGTGTTGAAGGCCCGGGACTCGACCATTTTCGAGATCTGCTTTCTTGTTCTGATGGAGGAATGTCATGCTGTACCGCCGTCGAGTAACAAGCCGGTGGAGATGTGTGTGGTGAGTTCCTTGCTGGCTCAGCAGTATTATAATCACCAGAACTTAGAACTGGGGGTGAAAGTGCTTGTATATAGGATGTCTCGGGGGGCGGCGATATCGAAGATGCTGGTCCTCGGGATGACGTGGGACCGGCGAGTCGTGATGAAGGGGCTAGCTGAAGGAAGCTACATAATTCGCCTTTCTTTTCGCAGTTCGCACATGTTGGGTGTTTGCCATCACACTGAAAATGGTCAGCACTGAAGATTTGCGGAAGAATGCGTCAATCATGAGGCATTGTGGCTCTGGGATTGATCAAGCATGAAGTAAGCTCGTCTGGGGAGTGGTAAGGAAGGAAAAGCTAGGCAATGTTGTATCCTTAAGTATAATCTTACTATGACCGTTACACGCTCACCTTCTGCAAATATGCATGGCGTGCTCTTGGCTACAAATAAGATGTGCATTGGGTCACATAAACATGAGCTTAGAGTGTGACTGGAGGTCATCATTGGCCCATACTACCAGCGCGTGGATGAGATGGGAATGGTTGGAGGACCGACCTTTATGCGTCTCCTTTTGCATTGGTGACAACCCAACCTCGTCTTGTTGTGCGTCCTTCTAGTCGCCATTGCTCTCCTGATTTAGATGCCGCTAATTGATACGGCTAACGGTACGTGGATCCACTTCGGAAGAAATGCGGCGCATATAGCTGAGCAAATAGCAGTGCTTCCAAGGTTCTGGGGTTCGATCAGATTGCTGGAAAGAGCTCTACGCGAGAAGTATGAATGTTTGAGGATAATGTTGGGCGCAGGGTGGTTGCTGGAACTGACGTTTTCCCAAGTGCTGTGATGGATCGGCAACGCCGGCCTCCGTACAGAGAGGCCCATGATTGGCCAGGAGGGATTGGCTAGGATGGCCGCCAACTTTCATTCATCATCGCAAGACAATGAAGCAAACCAAAGCATAAGCGGATGTTGTCAAGAATTACAAGTAGATGGTCGAGTCTGTCTATCAAGTGCCTTTTTGTTTGAAGAAGTGGCCGTTCAGTCACCTGGTGTTTCATCGTCATCGTCCAGGCGTAATCGACTGCTTCCGATCCTGGGGTTGTGTACATACATACCTAGGTTGCTTGACTGTGTAGTACAGACTACAGAGAGCTCTACTTACCTACACGCTTGGAAGCATCAGCACGCCAGGCGCAGTAACCATCAGGAACGTATACCGTACTCGAATTTGAACTAAGTGTGTTTGAGCGCCGAAGCGGATGGCGGACTGACGAATCAAGCCCAATCGCCTCGACACTAAACCCACCCACCGTACAGCGTATACAACAGATGCTCCATAGCTTCGCCATGGACGCCAACAAAGGCGAAGTTTTCTTGGTGATTCGCAAAATGCGCTGCGCCTCTGCTTCATCATCATGGTTGTGTTTAGTCCAAAGCAATGTGTATATAATGAGCTGTTGTTTCCTGAACTCGATTGTATCTTACTCCAGCATCACAAACCAGTCGACTGCAATTCGATAATCTTAGCAATTGCCTTCTTTGTTACACATTGGAGTATACTCATTCGGCTACATACCTGTCTATAATAGCAACCTTCATATCACGAAAGTGTGCGAGCCTCGCCGATCCGAACACCACCGACATCATGGCCGACCACAATGATGCCGACTCTTATGTATTTTACCGCTACCAGCCGTCCCTCGCTGCGGCAACAATATTTGTCGTTCTCTTCAGTCTTACAACAAGCTTGCACACATTCCAATCTTTCAAGAAACGCTCGTGGTTCATGATACCCTTTATCATAGGCGGAGTCTTTGAAACCATTGGATACATAGGCCGCATCCTATCTTCTAAAGACCAATACGCGCAGTCACCATACATAATGCAGACACTCCTTCTGCTCCTTGGCCCCGCACTATACGCAGCAAGCATATACATGATTCTTGGTCGCCTCATCTTGTTGACGGGGGGCGAGCGGTACTCTCTTGTACGCCGCACATGGTTGACGAAGATCTTTGTTGGCGGCGACGTAGTTTCATTCTTTATGCAGGGTGCCGGCGGCGGTGTCATGGCGTCCAGTGCGTCAGGCATGAAGTCTGGTGAGAAGATCATCATTGGCGGATTATGCGTGCAAATCCTCTTTTTTGGGCTGTTCTTTATCACGGCGATCCTGTTTCAATGGCGCGGAAAGGAGCACCTTGCGACCCTGGATAGCAGAATTCCCTGGAAGAAGCACCTTTTCCCTCTTTATATAACTTCTGTCCTGATCTTGATCCGATCAATGTTCAGAGTTATCGAGTATATTCAGGGCAACGACGGATACTTACTTCGACATGAGGTTTATCTGTACGTCTTTGACACAGTACTCATGTTTGCTGTTATGGTTATCCTGAATGTCAGTCATCCAGGAGATATTGCTCTGCTGCTCAAGGAACAGCAGAAGGAACGACCGCAAGAATTTGAGGTGATGAACGATGATACAGCAGAACGTGGTATTGTTGATAAACGCGGCCGATAGGGGTACACGAAGATCTAACTCTCTCTATTTCTTACGTCGTTCCATGATAGAAGGAGTGACTGTGTGGCGTTTGAGATTTCTGGTCGCGAGGCTGCACAGTTTGTGGATGTGCGGAGGTACCTAGATAGCTTTCTGATTAGCCAACGATACACGTCACTATTTCAGAATTTTGTTTGAGCGTACGTATAAGTTGTGCTGTGAGAACAATATAGCACAGCTATGCTTTACAACCTTTGTTTTGTACCGCAAGGCTCGTACTGTACGACAGGGATGAGCGCACGTGCTCTTCGTCCTGCATCGTCAGAAAGGAAGGTGCCCAGCCACGACGCGGGCAACCCCACGCCCCAAGCGAGAAGTCTGAACGGGTCGCTTGCCCTTGTTGCGGCTTCGTGGAGACCGGTAAGCCTCATGCAGGGCCTGTTGGCACGGTCCGCAGAGGCGTACAGGACGTGATCCTGTTTTGTAGGAGGCCAAGTAGCCAAATGACGAAGTCCATCCTGATCGGTATACTGGAAAGAGGGGTATCATACGATGTGTTGTACTAAAACGCAAAGCGGATAGTGAGGAGAGAGGCCGTTCCAGAACGGGACAGCGAGGTCTACGACAGCTGAACGTGGATGTCACGATAGTGAAGGCTCTCGTTAAGCTCCGAAACCCATACCTTTGACTGATGCGTCTTCCCCAAGCGCGAGTCGAACCTCGTCTTCACCAACACCCAGCCTTACACGACCGACTCGCTCACCGTGTCTGGCTTCGACACCGATGATACCTGCTTCTGCAAGTTCTGTGGCAGCAGATGCAAGACCAAGGGCTCGTGCAGCATTGAGCTTTGCATGCTTAGATGTTGTATCGGTGAGCTCGGCGTTCCTTGAAGGACTTGCAGGCAGCACGTCTAGACCGGAAACCCCGGTGGTACGATCTTGAGCATTTGGTGCAAGCAGATAGTTTTGCACGGGCTGCAACTGGCTCATGAAGCCGATTTTCTTGACCTCATCAACGACGTCTCCAAGCACTGCCTCGCCAACACCAGTCCGTCGTATCCGCGCCAAGAGTGCAGCGAGAAATACCTTAGAAGCTAACGGCAGCGCCCGAAGCGCCTGCTGCAGGGGGCTGCTCGTGGCTTCATTGATAGCCTGTCTGATCGTTGCGAGGGTGACTACACCCTTACGTCTAGCGGCAGGTCCTCCACGTTTCGTTGGACTGACACCCAGCTCTTCGGGACCGTTGTGCGATCGGGACGATTGAAGAGGGTTCGTGTTGTTCCCGCGGCCGGTCCGACTCGGGGTTGAGGGCGCCTCATCATCTTGACCTTGTGACGCGGCTTCTGTCTCCGCGATTTCCACAGCGCGTCTGCAAATATCTAATGCACGTCGGGCGTCACCACTTACAGCTGCGACTTTACGCGCCGCGAACTGAACGGCATCCGGGAGGACGATGTTACCTGGAACGCCCTCCAGGCGAGATTGAATGATCTGCATCAATTGGTCGTGAGTGTAGCCCGGAAAGGTGATTCGCGTTAGCCCTGGGTACACATCTGTTAGCCTTGTCCAATGAGTGTCCTGCAGAATACCGGTGAACAGGGGTTCGCGACACCATCGCAAAAACAAACGTATTGGGCATCGTCCACGCGGCATCGGTATGATTAAGGCAAACGGGACTCGCAATCTGCACTGTAACATTGATGGGCCGCATGCGAAGGACAAGGCTCCAGGTACGTACCTAGTCGACTACTGATCTTGTTGCTCAGAGTGCGTTCCGGGAGATCCATAGTGTTTGCGACCGCCAAGACAATTAGCCTGCTGTGCCGCAATTGTGGCCAGTTGAAGAAGTTATACATGACCGACTGATTTTTGGTAACAAGTTGGTCGAGCTCATCCATCAGAACAACGCATGGGACGCGACGAGGGCTGGGCGCGGAGAATTCGCGCTCCAATAGTTCTAGTGCATGAGATGGGCTCACTCTGTCGCCGCGAAGTGCCTGCCACAATAACGAGTAAGACTGATGCGGGTCTGTGACCTTCATGCCGTTGATCTCCACGAAGATGAAGTCGTCCAGCTCTTCAGCTTGCACTGATGCATGCAGTTGTGCTACTACCTCTCGTACCGTGGCAGTCTTTCCCGTGCCAGGGGTGCCTGAGATATAGATGCACGAGCCAGACCCGTCTGTGATGGCGGCCTCGAGATGGCTGTATACGGTCGAAAACTCTTCCTCACGACAGGGGAGTGCCGCAGGTACGGACGAGACATGGAGTTGGTTCCGTGCAATCTGGAATGGTGATGCAAGTGCCGAGGGCGACAACAGTCGGGTACCAAGCGGAGTGAACTCCAGATGTTTCTTCAGCACTATGCGCTTGTGTGATGGGGTCAAGAACTTTCGAGCGGCCGGACTCTTTCTCTTCGATGTAGGGGTTGCCGCGTCATTGAATTTCCGGCGCTTCCGTGGAGTCTTCGGTGCACCATCGTCTTCAGAATCCTGTTCCGTGAAATCAGCTAGATCTTCCTGCTGTCTTTTTGGCCGAGAAGATCCCTTCCTTGACGCTTTGGTCTGGCTCTCGACCAGCTCTATCAGTGAGGGCATATCGTCAGCACCGCTATAAACATCTTCCCAATTGAATTCTGGCGTGTACGTCGTTGTGCGGGTGTTACAGCCTCTTCTGCATACAAACATCTTGCCGTAGTCTTTCGACGACTTCTTGATTTGGCCTGTAGGGTGCAATCTCTGGAATGTTTCAGACGACACGATCTTAGCCGTACCATTGATCGAGGCAAGCGGATTATCGTCGAAAGCTGATGATATGTAGAGCTCATTCTGATTTCTGTCAGCCGACCAGCTTGAATCAAGGATGGTGGTGACTTACAGGGAGGAAGTCGGTGCGCTTCTTGTTCTTATTGCGTATCTCCTGTTCGGATGAGAACCACAGAAATTTCGCCATCTTCTCGTGGTCTTCATCATCTTCATAGAATTCGCTAACAATGCCGACCCATGCTTGGTTGCCGTCCGCCTTGAGCAAGACAGCGTCTCCAAGCTTGCATCGGAAGCTTCCCATGCGCGCACCTATGATGCGTTTTGTGGCCGGTTGTCGCGCCGCCTTTCGTTTTCTGGGTGTTGCATTATCGTTTACAGACGCCTGTTCAGCGCCTGCGTCTTCGTATATCCATTCCCAAGGATGGTCCTCGTAACCGAGCTCGTCGTCAGAGTCTTCGCGGAGGACTGCTCCGCTCGATAGGATCTGCCGTGCTTGTTCGGCTCGTGAACGCTTCAGGGGAGCCATGAAGTGGCGGCGGTTGTTGTTATCAGCAGTGTCCATGCTGACGTTGGACGGCCGGACGCGTCGCGCCGTTGCAGTCTTGGCAGATCAGACGCGCAAAGTGCCCCGATGATCTCACCGCTCGACATCTTCACTTCTGATCTACCACTTCACCCAACACGCGCATCATGTCATGTTTGAGAAAACGACATCACAGTCATGTGGCACAATGCTCTAATATTCAAGGTTGTATTTGTGGAGTGAGGGGGGATGATCATATTCGTTGATTCTCGTTTACCCAGCGGGCGCGCTGCAGCACTGGGGTTTGCCTTCACAAAGGCTCCAAAGTTTCCTGCCGGGAAATGTCCCAGCCTTCCAAACGCCAAAAACACCAAGTCTCGAGGGCCAAGCGAGGGACCTTATCCAAAACGACAGATCGCTGAAATGCTACACAAAAAATGCTGAACACAAAAAGGTGCCAGGACAAAACGGCCCGGTAACGAAGCAGAATAACAAAGTCGCAAGGAGACTCCTCACATGGAGTGAAGGGGGAGAAGAGGAGGTGTTCGTGGCATTGAATTTGGTGTAGTAGGGTAGCCGAAGTCGTCGTGCTCAAGTGGTGGCGTCTACCATGAGCTGTCAGCGAAGGCTCGTCGGGGGAATAGTGGCGTGTTCAAGAGACGGGACTTCATGCGTAGTAGGGCTGGCGGGTGGGGAGCCTTACATGAGCATTGTGGTCTGCGTATGCGTGCGGAGGTGGGATCTCAATACCGCCAATGGCCGCATAGCCTACGTTGAACGGGCTGAGGTCGTCTTCGGCGTAGTACTCGCTCTTCATGCTGGGCACAAGGCTGGGCAGCGTGGTGGGGTAGGCGGAAGAGAGCGGTGGCGGCAGGTAGGCATATGAAGGCATCTCTGGTGTGAGTGTGGCTGGTATTGTGTGGTACGGCGAGTGTGTGGTGTATGGTACCGAGTATGCCACTGCATCCGGAGCTGGATAGGCCGAGGAGTACGACGCTACCGAGAAAGGCGGCGGACTTGTGGAGAGCTGACGAGTGTACTGATGCGAGAACATACGATCCTCGGGTGGGGTGGTGTACGAGGAATCCGAAGAGGAGGGGGAGGGGAATTCCTGGCGCGGCGAGGTCTGAGGTGGCTGCAGCTCGGCTGGCTTCTGCTCAGGCGAAGCTGAACTGGAGGCGGCACGACGCTCCTGTTACGGAATTAGAATGCTATGCCAACGGTACAACGTGTGATTGAGGCGCGAACTCACCAAGTCTTCGAGCCTCTTCTTGAGCTTCTTGCGGTAGTTGCGCTGGGCAATTCGGTTTTGTATCCTCCTGCGCTCAGCAAGGTCTGAAATCTTGGTCCAGTCTTCGTTGGGGTTTGCTGAGGCTGAGAAGGCTGAGGATGTGCCTGAGTATCTTGTAGTGGTGGGTGCGGCAGTAGCATACTGCTGGTATGGCTGATGTCTATGCATGGTGGGCGACAATGTGGAGCTATGTAAAGAGCCTCGAGTCAAGTCGCGGATGAGAAGGCCAGATGATATGGCGGGCGCAGGCTGGAGATCAGTGGGATGAATGTTGGGAGGCTCAAGGCAGTCGGGAATCACGGTATATTTATCTAGCTGTCAAATGCGTCCGCAGTCGTTCAAGTGGAGCACAGACTGCCTAGTGGTGGTCCCCAGCTTCAGGCCCTCGCATGCACCCAGGACTACTTGCGGCGGATACAACCCTGTCCTTCACCGACAGGCAGCTTCGTAAATTTAGGATAGCGCTAGACACAAGGCTTGTAGCGGGCCAGTAACGTTGGGGACCGTCAAGGCTCAGCGCACGGGAAAGTCGGGGGCCGTATGCATGGGTGGGCAGTAGGGTGGTTTGGCCATCGGTCTGTGTTTCGATACAGCGGTCAGTTCAATCGACCCCTGCGCCGCACCCACGCTTACATGCTCCAGCACCACCAGCCCTATGGCTCTTAGCCAGCGCACCTTCGGATCCGTCGTTATGTCCGAGTGAACGCTTGCTTGGTGAGCGCTGCTCCATCATCATGTTCAGCGGCGGCCGCCGGGTGCCACACTGGTGGCGTACCCGCAGCGCCAGACAGGTTGGAGCAGCGTCGAGCGGCGAGCAGCATCACTGCCAGCCGTCTCAAGCCCCACGCGCGGCCGCTGCTTGGGGGCCAGAGGCAGCAGCGCCGACCATTCGACAGCTCGATGCCCTTCTGGGTAAATTGCACGCATTGCTGGGCGGAGCTCCGGAATGGGCGTGCACGAAACGCCCTGCATATTCTCCAGGGCGGTGTTGGTGGACGACTGTCCACGAGTGTGCTGGGGCTTGACGGCTTGCACCAGATCATCGCCGTCGCACAGTCTGCGCTCTGATTGGCAGTCCTCGTCGCGTCCTCGCGCATGCACAACCTCGCAGCACGCTGCACACCGCGACTCGTCGGGCACTCGTTGAGTGACGCGGTGCGGCGGTGGATTTCAAATCCCTAGCGCCGCACCGTTGGAACCGTTACCCGGCGGACACGGCACACTCTCTCCAGAACCCCTCCGCAAGAGGAGATCGCTGGTTTGGACACCATATCCTGCATCTGGCTAGCCTTAATTTCCTATCCTGGCTGCAGATGCTTTTAGCACGCTTTGTAAGGCCATCTAACTTTACCATGGCTCCAACTGGCCGCGGCCACTCGGTGAGCCCCAGGCACCTGTTCAAACGAGTGTCTCACACAGCAGCCCTATGCACCGTCCCCACGCTCTCCCGCCGCCTCATCAGCACTTTGTTCCTTCAGGGTACTGCGAGTCGGTGACAGCGGCTCCCAATCGCGGATAGGGCCAATCAGCCCAAAGCTTGTCCTGTGCCAGCTGCACTGAGTTTGATCTAATCTGCGAAACCCATCACGCCAGCCCAATCAATGCTGCAACCAACCTTTCAAACACTTTGCAAAAAAGGCTGGTAGCAATTCAACCACTCACGCCAAGTTAGTGCCTGGAGCCGGTGGCACGCCTCACAGCTATTGTGCTCTGTCCAGCGTCAGGCCTCCATAGCTGCGCCTACACGGCCGTCACTGAGCCACTGCAGTCAGATTATCAAAATAGGAAATCCGCGAGCAGCTTCACGGGCAAGGGCTCTGGAGAGTTTTTGACCCGATGCCCTGTATACGCTTGCTGCTTGGCGACTCGTACTGTGTCCAGAGCAGGAGGGCGTCATGTTTCGCCAGGTCCAAGAATCTTCACTCGACCTAGGCGGACTACCGTTACGTCCTGGATTTATCTGCCTTCAGATCCGAGTCTGTTCCGTGGCCTGAGAGGATGCTGTGTACATCTTCAAGGATGTCGATTCATTTCGTTTGTCGCCAGAAATAGCACCAGGTCTACTGTGCCGCTGGTTCTTTAGTCTACTACAGCTCAGCGCTGTTAGATTGGGTTCAACTTCACAGCACACTAGGGTATCATGGTTGCTGCGCATGGGCTGTTGCAGTCCAGACCCACGGCAGGTCCACGATATCTTACGGTCATAACATTCAAATCGTAGCCACCAAAGAAACACGAGCTGCGTTGGCCAACAGTACTGTCTCAAAGCGTGTACGATCACCGAGATTGTGTCTCACAGGTACCTCCAATAGGTCCCGAGGTGATCAAAGTCGGTATACATGCTGTGGGTCTTCAGCTCTCCATAGCCTGTCTATGTGGGGTATGCCTCGAACAAGCAAAGGCTTATCTTCTAGATGATAATTGTACACATGAAGTCCGGAATGCGGTCGCCGCGTCCATCTCACAGCCTTACCTACTTTCACGCACGGCAATTTTCATCAGAAAGTGACGACGCCCTTGCATACAGCTCGTTGGGTTTGTTCGAGTTCCATTCCACGGGTTACTCCCCGCTGCAAGGGTTCGACGACGTGTAGACATCCCAGCGGGACGCATTGCACTGTCTGTGCATAAGCAATCGTTGGGTCACAGTTGCCACTTGTATCTACGTCCAACAGACCCTGAAAGCCAGGAGTTACCCTGGAATTCCCTTCCACAGCGTCTGACTTTGTATGTCGTTCTCTACGTTATACACTAACCAAGCACTAGGTACATTCTTTCCGTAGACGTGTTAGAGATGCAATTCACGGCCAACATCAGAGGTTGTTAGGCAGTACTGTCAAACTACATACGTGTATCATGGGATTTCGAGACAGCTGATTGAACTCCTGACGTGTATAGTTGGGCTGAGGTGCCTCTATACCTCTGTCAGGGCGCAGCATTCTGGACGGTCGCCTCAATGTAACTACTCAGGGTGTTTGAGACACTGACGAGTTATGCCATGAAATGTCTTAGTGTGTTCTCAGCGAAGGTGTGATTTCGTGTGGAAGAAGTGTCGCAGCTTCCCCCAAATCGATACTAACCAGTCTATATCACACAACAAGCAACTAGGTATCGGATCAGTGACATAGCTGTACCCATATTTGATCACATACCTCATCTGCGCCTACGTATCGTCCATCTATCCACGGCGACTGGAGCCCGGCGGCCAGCACCGTAGTATCGACCATAGCAGGCATCCCCTGCGCCTATAGCACGGCCCTGCTGCGAGGAACAACCAGCGTCCACCGCCAAAACCAACGCATTCTTGCACAACATGCCACCAGCAATTTGATCTACATTGCGTTTTCCGCCCAACATCTGAGCACACTGCCTGTAATCGGTCGTCGCCGACGTCGAAGTCAAGCTGTAGACGCGGTGAGTTGAATTGCGGGAGAGCCCCACCTGCCACCCGCAAGGAGTTAGATGTGCAACCGACCCCTGTTGGCGGGCCACTTCGTCGCTTCTGACTGGGTCGGACGAGTCTTTTGCCTGTTTGAGGTGTGCAAGCGACCAGTCTCTCGGTATTCCCACGCTTTTCACACCGCTGCATGCAATCCAAGCCAAGAGGTGTTGTTTTGCGAGGCTGTCATGTGATCCAGCCAACCCAACCTGTGGGGACGTTTGATGCCTGCGGACCACTGCAGGAGTCCCGTCTGGGATGACTTCCTCTCTGACCTCTTTGAGCGGCGAGGTGCGAACACTTGCTAAAACGCCTTACTTTACACGATTCCATTTCACCCTGCGCCCTTTTGACAAATGCAGCACACTCGAATCATGAGATAGCACCACAACGCATAGCCGCCAGCAACACAGCATGTGCTGTCGAGAGCGCCTATGACCTCGATTGTGCAGCCGCGCTGCACCGTTTTGTGCATGCACAGTGGGAACGCTATTTTTAGCGTACACTCTGAGCTACGAGCCTCACAACAGCAACTCGATGCCAACACCCAGCCCTACAGCCCTATGATGCTACGGGCACTCAATAAGCTTGCTGCTGGTCGGTAGAGACTTGCAAAGACGCAAATATGCACCCCCGCCTGTGCCTTCTGGGCACTTTGTGTGTCCCCAAATTCAGGCAGCGGCGAGCCCATGACAACATGTCACATGAATCACATGGACGGACCGACGCGGACAAACCTGTCGCTCGGCACCTCCGCGATCCAAGTGCCAGTTCGCGTACAGCTCGACGTTGCTCAAGTATCAAAGCTTCTTCGCTAAACGCCCATGCTTCAGCTTCACCGTTCACACAACATTGAGTGTGTCCGCCTTGCACGCAGCTTCCATCCGGAGACCAGTCCATATGAGTTGCGGATAGAATCGTCCTCCCGTCATTATGCACCGAAGCTGAACGACCGCGCTCTGGGGTCGCTTATGGTGACGCCGCAGCGTCAGGAGGTCGTTTCGAAACGTTCCAGCGGACAGACTAGCCGCACACGCGTCATTACCGTTGGACAAGTCGGCGAACCTTTTGGCGTTCAGTCGAGTCGCTTTATCTCCATGACCGATCATGTGGAAAGGTCAAGACAGACATAAGGCTGCATTATCATGCAGCAGAGACATGTAGGTTCGCTTACTGATTACAGATCACGAACTGCATACAAATTGCTCGATGCCGACTAGGCAGATCGGCATGGTCGCGGCATCTGCCTTCCCCAGAAACTTCTCTGTGTTATCGCAGGGATGGTCCGCTGCAAAGTTCGACCTAGACTTTTCGTCCGTTTGAGCAGTAAGTGCTCCTTCACGTCTATGCTGTACTCGTACTCGCGCAATGCATACTTCACCCACTTTGCCACATTATGATGCTTGACGCTCTTTCCCATTTCGAAGCAATAGGCTTATATCACCAACACGTGTCTCGCCGGCGAGGCCGTCCAGGTCTCGGCCATACCCCACTTCTCGACACTGCACAACTCGAAATTTGATTACGACGGATGCTCACCGATCATGAACTGCTCTCATACGATGCTCCGCAGACATGCATCGAAGCGAACATACTACCATGAGAACCTCAGGGGTATGGCCTTAAGGCTCAACTATGCCAGAACGGTGAGCGAGGCTGCGCTGTTGGGGGCTGGTAGCCAAGCGACCCGACTGCCGCTGAGATATGTCTATGCATGTACATGACCATGCTTGACATGAAATGGTGAATATGATTCCGCCCCTGCCCTTTGGACTTCATGTTTAAACCCGGACCAGCATCGACACGCCCTAAAGATGATTGAATGGGGAGGTTTCGTCAAGATCACGATGCAGCACTCAGTCTTCAGGACCAGGTTCTCGTCCGGAACCTGTAGCAGTTCGAGCAATCAAGGCTTGGTCGGAGGTGACGACTGCATATCGCCTCGCTGTAACCCTCTCGACTGGCTTAGTGATGGCCTTCGGAACGTGCCTTGGAGATAAGTTGTCGCCGACATAGCACGATAACGTCACGAGTCCGGCTTGCATCACAAACAACGGAGCGACCACTCAGATGGATACGCTTACCGCGCCGAAGGCTTCTTCCCGCCAAGATCGTCAAAGGGTGTCCTTGTGAAGGGCGTGAAAGCCAGCAATACCAGATGTTGTTCGATCCGCTTATTCATCCACCCCATACCCCGCGCCATCCTTTCACTGCGGCCCGATAGCTACCAAGCTCTCGGTTCGCCGATTCATCGAAAAGAGCATCGCGCGTCGTATGAACAAATCTCCAAAGTTCAATACCTACCTACTCGTTTGTTCGAGACCGGCGGAGTTCCTCACCGCGCTACTGTATGCTATACGTCAATACCTGCTCAGATATCTCAACGCAACAAACCTGCGCAGCCCTGTAGAGCTGTGCTCTGATTCCGGGCTACTAATTGTGATATGAAAACTCCAACGAACTCATACAGCTCTACTTCGGCCGTCCCAGTAAGTAATCAAATCCCACCAGTCTTTCAGACTCGAAGTGACTTTGCTGGCAGGCAGCTAAAGTTCAACGGCCCTGAAAGCCAACCGTCGAAGCCTAGAATGGGATTAGCCTAGTGACTAGAGAGGCTTTTAATACGGTTAGTGCGGTTATACAGTACTGTATACTTCGGCTCGTGCGAGCCTTCCTCACCAGCCACAGCGTCAAGCCCCCAGTGTTTGTGAATGAATGAATCTCTCAGTCATTGTGGAGCCGCGACATCAAAAATCAGAGCAGGGTGTGACTTTGTTTGATACAAATGTCCAACCCCAAATACGCATAATTAGTACTGATGAGTCGAAGATAAGGAGCAAAGTCGTAAGTACGCACGGCCGTGGCTCAGCGGCAGGAGCCGAATGCTGTTCATTTGTTCATTTGCTCAATCGTTCATTCGCCAGGTCTATTATTGGGCTTGCGCAGCGCAGCACAGCATCAGGCCTCCCGCTACCGTGGGGCTTGGAACTTCGGATAAACCTGATCGACCTTGTGATTGTCTTCCAAGCCTCGATCGCAGCATCAATTGCACCCACCGACAGAGTGCATTTATTCACGCCTTTCGTTGTAGGCAGAGAGATCACCAACATGTTTCAACAATAATCCAGTTGATACTAGCCAAAGCCACGTAAAGCCCAAGCCTTTGACAGGATGTCTAGCGCCGGCAGCTATGCGAGCCCTCACCACCTTGACCTTGTCGATCCCAGGGAGGGTTGTTGTGAAGCGGTGTTACCAGTAAACGAGATTCATGATGCGAAACACCGTATCCCCGTGAATACCAAGACGAACAACGGAATAGCCAGCTGTCGCCGGCTATCGCGGTAATAATAACGCCGTCATTACCACTCGCTTCATGCCCCCGTACGTAGATTCAGCCTTACTTGGCTCGAGCGACACCAATCGACGTGCGAGCGGAGTGCAGACCCGCAAGTCGGAACAAGGCAAAGCGAGGCGTGCTAACTTCAAGAGGAGCTTGCGCAACGCTTGCCTAAAGAGGCACTTCCGGGATCCCCGAGGACCCGTGAGTTTCGGTCAATTCAAACCAAAACCCAAAGTCCGATGCTCGGGAAAGCTGAGAACAAGGCACTTGGCCCCAAGGCGGCATGCTTCGGCTACCGCGCACTCCAACTTTTCATGCAATGCAACGGACATGAGCCACAAGTTTTGTGGTTTCGCAATCCCAAGAAGCAGCATCTTGAACGCCTCCGGGAAGTAAGCACTCAACTTCGCCAAGCATATGCTGTCGAAAGCCTGCGAACGGGATCTCTGCGCAAGCGCTTACTGTTACGAAGAGGCTCTTGCTATAAGGCTGATGACGATGAGAATTCTCAATCGTACTTGGGAACCCCTCTCGAGTCCACAAATACACGTTCATAACTCTTTGCCAACAGCCCAGCACGAGACGCGCTCGCTGTGTTGCACATGTACATGAGTTCTCTTGCAATCCCCATTTGGTTGCAAGCTGCGAGCGAGCTGCTCACCAGATAGAGCAAGTCCGTAACACTGAACCGCTGTAGCCAATCCCTAAGATCGCAGAGCGGGGCGAAGCAAGGCCCGGAGTCCGGTCCCAGCCTTCGCTTTTCGTTCCATCCTTCAGCTAGCTTCAATGACTGGTATAATCGGACATGCATGTTTTCAATACCAAATCGCAGAAACCGGCGACGAGCCCAGGACATATGTCCGCCCTGTGTCTATTAAAGGCCATGTTAGTTGGTATGATAGGCTTCTCTAGCACCTCAGCGCGTGATTTTGCTGCAACGAATGAACAGCATAGGATAAGGCTGGGGCCGTGCAGCGGGTTGAGAGCCGAAACGCGTCCAATTGGAATCTTTGGGGGCTTTCTGGCTGCGCGGGGACATCTGGAGATGCTCGCCCGTGCTCGAGCATAACGGCTTGCATTGGGGACGCAATCTCGCAAATATTGCCATCTGATTCGACGCCTGCAATCATTTCATCAAGAGCACCGGTACGGATCGTCATCAAGCTCAAGATTCATTTGCGTAGATTCAGTGCCTTGAGCTCTGACGGCCAGTTCATGGGGTACGATTGAGCACAGTGCACACAAGAAACACGGGACGGCAAACGTACGCAACGTGGTTCGAGTTGGGAATACTCTCGCTTGGTGATCCCCGCTGCGGCACCGTCGTGATCCTGGGGGGTTGACAACATGGGGCTGCGCTGAGCGATGATTTCCTTCGTCGGGGACATCAGCAACATGCTCGCCGTGCCGCAACAAGGCAGGATCGGCTACACCTGGCAGTCTCGACTTTGGAACTGCATTAGCCCCTGATGGGCCCTGATGGGCCTTGGTGAGGTCCGAAAGAGGGTCTGTAGGATTTCTGTGCCTGAAATCATGCCATCCATGTGTTGCACAGATTCCGTCTCTGTGCTACTAAAACATGGCCCGCAAACACAGTACCACGTTTCCCGTCTCACCCGTGTCTTACTCCATCTCGTTCAAACTGCTCCACGGCGCCCTGGATTCCAGATAACGCGCGTCGGTCGTTGTTGTATATCCGACTCCGTGAGGGTCCGTACGAACGCGCGGCATTAACCACATGCCGCAGCCACAATAGCGATCCCAATACTGCTGCCGTGGCCCCTATACTAAAGGGCCTACACCGATCTGAACAGCCCTTTGGACAACTCAGTCGTGATGCGGGCTATCTGACCGGCCGCCGCAACGGTACGGCAGCGCGGCACGCACGCTGACCCAAGTAGGGCTGAACTCTGTGCCGGTCGGTGGACCCTTTGTGACTGTGTCGGCACATTGACTACTTCGAGGCACATACGCGAGCGAGGTCGAGGCCTCCTTTGTTATCACGGGGCTTGATGCGCAGCGGACCACGGTAACAAGTGGGGAGTACAGCGACGTGGTTCGGCGCCTACGCAATGCAACGCTGGACGGCGGGCTGTTCTGTCTTGTTTTAAACGGCTTCAAGCCGGTGTTACATGCAGCTGAAGCGAAGTGTAAACGTACAGACGGTCCTGATGCTCGGCAAGAGAAGTGATTGGATGGTTAAGTGCAAAGTCTCAGCCCTACGATAAACGGTACGTCTTACTCCGGCGCATCATGCAGCTGGTCCTGGGGGTGCCATGTGTTCTGCTGACTTGCCTTAACGATGACGTGCGAGAAGGCCTAGAGTGTCGGATATTGGAGAAGAAGAAGGTTTCCGCTGCCTCCAACATGCCGGTGTTTTACTTTAGTGACACGGCAGAGCACGAGGAGTTGGTCCGCTGCGTTCGAAAGAGCCCTGCTGATGCTCGTTATCTTTCGGATTCTCGCATCCTGGGCATCATGGCGTGCTTTCATCGATACTGTCTGCTGCTGCCATAGGCTTCAACTCTGCTCCGTCTGTGGCTCAGTCTTCTTAGTGGGCAAGTTGGTACCAATCCAGTTATTCGAGATCATGAAGTGATCACGTCGGTTGCGTGTGGACAGAACTGTATCTTACAGGATGCAGAGCAACAACTCCAATAGCTTCGATTTATCTGCTCTGCCATGCGTCCCATCTCGTTATGCTTATACTCGGTAAAATCTAGAGTACGGTGATAGCTCTTCGTCCAGCGCTTGTGGTACTTGCCCTATCCTCACCATGCGGTCAAATTATTCAAGGTCTCCGTATTCATCCTGACAAGATGTCGACGTTTGGTTCCTATCAATATCAGAAATACCGAGCATTATTCGTGTGAGTAGCTGTTCGTGTGAAAGACGATTGATCTCTGTGTTTCACTCGATGATCCTTGTGCTTCTCTGTCTCGACACTGGTCACTTATACATGCTTCATTCCGTAATACAGGCACCTGAGATATCCGCTCTAATTGATCCTCATGCCTCGACGACGAAACAGTCTATCAAACAAACAAAATGTCTGCAATATATACAATTGCAATCCATCAAATATATGCGAAGCGGATCAATACAGATGATGATCCTAATTCATAGCTTCGACTTCGACTTCGCCATCATTCCATTGAGCTCCTCCACAAATCTCTCGCTCAACACACCCCTCTCGATCCCCGTCTTAGTGCCCCATTCTTCTTGTGTTTTCTTCTGCCAGTCCCAAAATCTCACCATCTCCTTTCCAATCCACTTTCCAACATGATCCGCACTCTCCTCAACTTTCTCCATCGGGATCAGATGTCCAGCGTCTTGCACCATAACGCTGTCCACCTTTCCTTCTGCCCTACCGCCACTACCCCCGACGCCTGATCCAGTTTTTGCCAGCTTTTCCTCAATGATAGCATCATCGGTCAAGAACGACTGACTACCAAAGATGTAGAACACAGATGGCTTCAGAGCCGACAACTGATTGAACACAATTGTGCTCTCGCCGCGATAGAACGGCTCCTGCGGCTGATCATACGGTGTGAGATCAGCATGTGTCCTGCGGTTCAGCTTGAGATTTGTTAATGTAAAGTCCGCAGAATCGGGTTCGGTCTCGCCGCCCCTGTTCCTAAAATTTGGCCGCAGGAACGTCATGACCTCTTGGTGCTTGGTCGTTGTGAGTGTGACTTGTCCCTCCTTTGCATCTGGGAACAGCTTCGTCGGTGTGTCGCGCAGACCGTGCTCGATCCACCGATCCAGCACACGCGGATCCCAGGTCTGGTAGAATTTGCTCTTCTTGAACCCTTTCGCTGCTTCGGCGCGTGAGGGCCATAAATCGCGCCGTTTAGCGGAGGCAAATGCGGGAGAAACATTGCCGATAACGGACACTTTTCCTTGAATGACGGGGTCAATGAGGATAAGAGACTCGAATAAGCGCGGGTGCAAAAGTGCAAGATTGGCGAGTTGGGCACCGCCCATGGAGTGGCCGACGCCGATTATGGGGCGCGGCATCTGACGTGAGAACGTGTTTACCATGTGTAGAAGGTCGCGGCTGTGATCAAGCCATGATGCTGGGACGTGTCAGAAACAGCTGTGATGTCGAATTGGGCTGCTTACGGTCATTGCCTAATTTATCTTCGTTGAGGACGCTGCTATGACCTTGATGGACAACATCAGCGATCCAGATACTTCGGATCCTAAATCCAAACTTCTGGCTTCTTTGGAGGAGTTCATCCCACAGCGGTTCGTATAATTCCTAGTGAAGTCAGTTTCTCGCCACAGAATGAGATGGGGGCGTGGCATGTGCCACTCTGAGATTTCCGTTCCATCTGATTTGTGATATGAACTTTGATGAACCCACCTTTGGAAACGCGTTCGCATGTGCCGCAATGATTGTGATATCACCTTCTTGAGGATTGGGATTGTTCAACGGCGTGTACTGTTTGATAGCAAGTTGTAGTGCATCGTTCTCGTGTGTAGAAACCGCCCTTGGGAAACCGCGAATATGCGAAGCTTCTATGTTGTGCTCATCCAACCGAAAGTATTGAGAAGACATTGTGATACAAACGCGCGGTGTTACCTGGCCTTGCCGACTCGGGGAATAAGGCTGAACAAGCAAATATATCTCAGATGGACACAAGAGGTCGAGCGCAATAGTGCCGAGAAGAATGTATGCGAGCAAAAGACTTCTTGATGGCGATGCAGATATGGTTAAGCCGCCGGAGCTGAGGTGTCGTGACGAATTGCCGCGAATCTGGGGAAGAGCAAATGCCGAGGTTCACACCGGGGGCGCTAGTGATTGCAAGGCTGCAGAGACCAGTAATCATCTTTTAGAGCTTTGCTAGTGACTTCTTTAACAGTAATAGTTAAAGTTGATTTGTGCATATTTGATAGCTCACTAAAGGGACTCTTCTGATCACACACGTTGACACAATGTTACAGATCGCTTCCATGCATGATATAGAGGCTTGTCAGCCCGTATTTGAAAACATGGAAAGATGGATCCGCCTGTGTAAAGAAGAACATTGGCACTGCGTACATCAGTACCCTGTCCGTTCCCCATACCGAATAGCATTGCTCAAGCGTGGTGAGTACGGGACCAGGTCTAACCAATGGAACTGGAACCTAAGATCTCGTGTGGAGAAAGAAGACTTTCAAATATATCGTGTGATAAAGAATAGAAGCATATGGTTTACGAGATGCTGTAGACTTTGCGAGTGAAGAGTTGTGACAGGATGTAAAGAGTGGGGCGAAATCACGTGGTGTCGCGTCGCTGTTTCCATAGACGCGCCGTATGCGAGTATACGCGACAACACCACTGCGCAAGCGCCCACCGACCACACACCCACGATTGCCCGACATGGAAGACGTAGCGATGCGGGATGATTCGAAGGGTCTCTTCGCGGACTCCAGTTTTACCATCATACCCAATGGCTTGTCGGACGAGCGCCTCAGCCAAGAAAGTAACTCGCGCGCATGTCTTAAGACAAGTGTGCTAATATGTCGCGTAGCTGCAAAACGATATTGCCGCCGCAAATGGCACTATAATACCTTTCGATGCCTCCAAAGGGCGCATCGACCGACTTGAGGAGATCAACTATGTTATATCTACAACATCCGACTTCCCCGATTATTACCGCGCGCTGGACCTTATGACCCATGTTGTAAAACCGACATGGGTAGACCATTCCCTAAAGGCGAACAAGACAAAGAATCCACGCACATACAATCCAGATCCTGCGCTTTTCATGAGCGATGTCATCATATGCTGCGCCAACTTGCCGAGTGGAGACAAGGAGGCGATACAAGGAGGTGTGCTAGCTATGGGAGGACAATTCACAGAGCAACTCTCGAAAACAGTCACACATTTGATCTCGTTAGATCTCGACGACCATAAATGTCAGATTGCTATCAGCAAGCGCCTGAATCTTACCATTGTGTTGCCGCATTGGTTCGATGATTGCTTGAAGGTTGGACGTAGGATATCGGAGCGACCATACACACTACCAGATCCGGAGATCTTGAATGTAGACCTTAGCGTCGTCCCTACAGCACGAACGAGCCAACAGATACGCGATGCGACCACTCCAGACCCGGCAAATGAACCGATTCCTCAGACACCATCCGCGCAATCTGAAGCGCATCGAGCAATTCGGGCGTTTTCTGGCAAAAAGGTCAAGCTGAGTGACGACTTGGATCTGAACGGCAGACTGAAGGGCATCATATCAGGCATGATCAAGAATGGTGGTGGAGACATGACCGCCAAGATCCAAGAGGCAGACATCTATGTATGCAGCTATCGAGATGGCGATGATTATGTTAAGGCATCGCAGGATGGAAAAGACGTCGGCAATCTCAGCTGGCTTTACTATCTCATCACACACAACACTTGGACGAACCCCATGCGGCGGTTGATGCATTACCCAAGACCTCGCAATGGTATACCAGGATGTGAGGGCTTCAAGATCAGTATATCGAGCTATACTGGCGAAGCTCGAGTATATCTTGAGAACCTTGTACGGGCAACTGGTGCCGAGTTCACGAAGACGTTTAAGCAGGACAATACGCATCTTGTTGCCGCGCACAAGAACAGTGAAAAATGCGAGGCTGCGCAAGAATGGGCTGTAAACATTGTTAATCACCTCTGGCTGGAAGATAGCTACGCTAGGTGTAAGCTCATGCCCATATCGGACAATCGCTACACCTACTTTCCTTCACGGACGAATCTTGGGGAGGTACTGGGTCAAACCGAAATCGACCGCGACGCCACAGAAAAGATGTTCTTCTCTGTAGCACGGAAGCCAGCAAAACCCGCCAAGGTATCAGTGGTACCTCCAGCCGCATCGATTGCACAGAGTCTACCAATCAACAGAGCAACAAGTGACTCAGTAGCTCACAGCCCACCGGCAGCAGAGAAGATGAAGCGGGCAAAGACGATCGATGCCGAAAAAACACCCCTCCGTATGCAACACACCGACGGGGAAGAGAATCACACACCTGGAAGTCGAGGCGCCAAAGACCGGGCACTGTCGAAACTTCACAACGCTGCAGATGATATAGCAGCGTTCGAAAAAGAGATGAAGCGAAAAGGTGGCGTTATACATGGTGGAAAACGAAGAGCAGAAGACGAGATCGAGGAAAAAGTCAAGAAGACGAAGGGAGGGCGTGATTCTGTGTCGAGTAAACGTTCGGCAGACGACCTTGATCAGGCCGATCAAACTGAAGACGAAGAAACAGAAGCACCGACAAGAAACAAAAAGTCTAAAAAGGAAAAACTTGAACCGATACGATACCGAATGCTGATATCAAAGGATGAACGATGGGCTGGCAACTTGGAAAAGGAGTCTAAAGACAAAGCACGATTAAGGGAGCTTGGTCTATTCATTACAGAAGACTTCAAGAAGGTTGACATTCTTTGTGCACCGCACGCAGTACGAACGAAGAAGTTCGTTGCGGCCATGGCCTGTGGGCCAGCTTTAGTCGGCTCAACATATCTCGACTTTGCCTTGAAGCACAATAAGCTTCCACCACCAGAGAAACATACCATGGACGTACAAGACTTTGAGACGGAGCATAACTTTAGGATGGCTGAGGCTATTGATCGCGCCCTCCAGAACAAGCATCGCCTCTTCCGTGACTGGACTATCTTCTGCACGGAAAAGGTGCCAGGAGGTTTTGAGACGTACAAAGACATCATCGAAGCCAACGGCGGCAAGTGCTCGCTCTGGAAGGGCCGCACCACCAACATCACAGCGACAAAACGCCTCCTCAATGCCTCTGCAGGCGAGGAGAGCCAAAACCAACAACAGGATGAAGGCGATGTTTTGTACCTCATCTCTGATGCTAACAGCAAGGAGTTCGCTAACTGGACCAAATTTCGCGAGTTGGCGAAAAAGCACGACATGGTTCCTAGAATCGTAAAGACTGAATGGCTGTTAATCAATGCTATGGCGCAATACGTGCATTGGAAGCCGGAGTGGGAGCTTACCGAGGAGGTTGTCAAAGCAGCGAAGTAATGGTGTCATTAAGCTTTCGCTAATGACGAGCAGAGCGATAGGCGTTCAGGTACGGGCATTGGGTTCAGGACAGCATACAAGCGATTTTTCGGCCAAAAGACAGTCCATGATACTTGAAAATCTTGGACGGACGACTTCGATACGTTTTCATCCATATCGTTGTTCATCAAAGACAGCCTCCGTCTTCAACGTAGATGTAGTCTATCTATATTTTGTTCAGGGTATTCCCAACCGTAACGCCATGCTTCCGATCAAATGTATAACCACCCCTCTTGCACTCTCTGTCCCGACGTAGTGCTTGCACACCGACTCTTAGAAAAACTTGACGCCCTCGCCCTCGCCCCCACTCGAGAAAATCTGTGCCCTTCCTCTTTTGACACAGACGCCCAAGCTCGTCCTGAGCAACTCCATATCCATTCCTGCGAACTCCTCTCGCATACTCGCCTCCCCCTCGACAATCTCATATAGTGTAAGCACCACTCCCTTCTGCCCCGTCCGATCAACCCACTCCTCCAACTGCGCTGCCCACTCCTCAGGCCTCCGCCAGTAAACCCAAACGCGCCCACCCTCGCCCTCGTCGACCGCCTTCTTTGACCGCGAGCCCGTGCTGGATATAAACTCGGCGCGGCTCCCGCCCTCGGCGCTGGCCATCCACGTCAGGATCGCTTTTGCGTCGCGCAGCGACAGCTGGCGCGACAGTTTGGTGTTGTGGAATAGGGGCGTCGCGAGCGCATCGACGAGAGAGAGCTGGAAGATGCGGTGGTGGCGGCAGTACGATTGGATGAAGGTCGACCACGATTGCATTTGTGACGAGCGGGTTGTGGCGACAGGTTGGAGGGTGAAGAAGGGTGGGAAGGAGTAGTGGGGTGGGAACTGGAACGCGGCCGTGGGTTCTGTTGGTGTTGCCATATTGGCGGTATTTGAGATGTTCAGGTGTGTTGGAGGATCGGGATGGAGCGTGGGATGGTGGTGGGGTGAAGCTTGGAGCTTGAGCTTGGATGTGGGGCTGGGGTTGTTCAGCCCTACGATTCGCGGTCGAGTGGTCAGTCCTTGAGTAGACCTCCCTACCATTTGACACAAACGAGGAAATCTTGTAGTGACGATAGGAACATATTGAATATAGGAATGGCTGTAATTTCTGGTGTACCCAGTCCGTCTATGGAAATGCAAAAGCGCGTCTATCACATGCAAGTCGTCATCACGTCAACGTCTCTACTGGCCCTGTTCAGCAGCCTGTAACTCAGCTTCTACTTCCGCAATAACGATCTTGCGCACGCCTTGCCAGCCCTCCGACTTCTTGGCGTGGCTGACTCTCCTGGGCTTGTCCTCAAGACCCTTGAACTCGACAGGCAAGACCTTCTCCTGGAAGTACTCTTTCTGCTCTGGCAAGGCCAGCTCGACTGCGTTGGCAAACTTGGCAGGGTGTGCTGTTGCAAGCGCAATGTGGTGTGTGGAAGGAGGCTTAGAAACCTCTGCGGATCGAAGGGCCGCGGCGACACCGATGGCGGAGTGGGGATCGAGGATGTAGCTCTTCGACGGGCCTGCGTTGAAGATGTACTTGATGGTGTCTATGGTCTCCTCATCGCTGACACGGTATGATGCGAAATCAGACTGGGCCTTCTGGAGGATCTGCGAGTCGACAGCGAAACCACCGTCAGTCTTCAGATCGTTCAACCACTGGCGAACGTGGTCGCCAGCCTGGCTGCGTCGCTGCGAGACTGCGTCTGACGATGTGCTGTAGACGTCGTAGGCGAGGAACCAAAGCAGCCGCTCGAAGTTGGACGAAACAAGGATATCCATTGCTGGGCTGAGGGTCTCCTTTACGCCATCTTCGTGCGCCTTGACGCCGTCTTCAACCAGCCCGCCCTCAGCTTGTCTGCCATGTACCTTCTTCTTTTCGTATTTTCCAGACTCCCAGAAGCGGTGGAGGATATCGTTCTCGTTTGTCGCAATGACAAGCTTCTCGGCGGGCAGGCCCATGCGCTTTGCGAAGTATCCGGCGAGGATGTCGCCGAAGTTGCCTGTGGGCACGACGAAACGGACGGTCGAGGCGGGAAGGAAAGACTCAGACTTGATGAGGTTGAAGTAGGCGTGGAAATAGTATGTGATCTGGGCAAGGATACGCGCCCAGTTGATGGAGTTCACGGCGGCGAGGCGGTGGGTCTTGTTGATCTCAGGATCGGCGAACAATGCCTTGACAAAGTCCTGCGCAAGTGTTAGCTAAGCTACTGGGCATGTGTATTTATTGACATACCTGGCAGTCGTCGAATGTGCCGTCAACGGCCAAGTTGTGTACGTTGGCGTCGAGGACAGTAGTCATCTGCGCTTCCTGGACAGGGCTGACCTTGCCCTCAGGGTGCATGATGAAGACTGACACGTCTTTCTTTCCGCGCAGACCGTAGATGGCAGCTGAGCCGGTGTCACCACTTGTTGCGCCAACGACTGTCAAGTGCTCCCTGTTGCGACCAGACTTGTTCTGATTCCTGCGTACAAGGAAGTATTCGAACAAGTTGCCAAGGAATTGAAGAGCGACATCCTTGAAGGCAAATGTAGGGCCGTGGAACAGCTCGAGCAGGTGGATGTTCTTCTCCTTGTCGAGAGTGACGGTCGGTGTGACGTCCTTTGCGCGGAATGTGGAATAACTGCGGTGGATGATATCCTTCAAGTCGGCGGCGGGGATCTCAGACGAAGAGATGTAGCGGGAGAAGATCTCGTATGCGAGGTCCTCGAAGGACAGGTTCTGCCACTGGGACGCCCAGTCATCGGGGAGAGTGGGGATCTCTTCGGGGATAAAGAGACCGCCATCGGAAGCGAGACCCTTGAGGACGACCTCCTCGAAGGAGAACTGTAGCTGTCAGTACGCGTCGTTCGCAAAGCCCAATGCGCCGTTGCGCTCACATCGTAGGACCCTCCGCGGGTACTCAGGTAGCGCTGGGATGCGGTGTGCGTAGACATGTCGGCCACTGGTATTGACTAGGCAATTTGAGAACGATCGGATGGAAGTAACACTGGCTGAACACCAATAGCAGAGGTTGTGAAGTGTCGATGTCCCCGTGGGGGAAATTTGTTGATGACCTCCGGAATCGCACTGACTCAAGAACTTCGTCTGGGCCTCTGCAAACGGCAAATCGACGCACGCAGTCAACGGAGCCTGTGATTGGACTACTACAACATCAGGTCCTAATATTAGAGCATACTGAAAAGTTGAACGCAATGTCAAATCCACTCATATTTCCAACATGCAGTACTTAGTCGGTCCTACGTGCTCATCCCGTGAGTTGGAATGACTCTACAATGGCTTGCAGGAAATAATGCAGAGCATCTGTCGACCTCGTAAGTCATCAGACACTTCACATCAAATAAACCAGTCCGAGTCCAAAACCAGATTCCAAGGCAATGTGAAGACCTCCTAGGTCATTGCGATGCAATGCCCCGCAGCCTGTTGCCCCACTCCAATGTTCCTTGCGGCTTCGGCGTCGGCCGTTCTTCGGGTCGGCTGAAAGTTTATGCGCGGCCCATTGGCGGCAGCCCCAATCATACTCCTCGTCCTCGGTCGCATAGGACGATACTTCTGGCTTGCTAGTTGTTCGAGGAAGAGATCTTTCACCTGCAGGCTGCAGCCAGCTAGGCTAGCATTCTATAGGTACTGGGCATCTATTATGCAGTGCGCCTTGCATTTCCTCAACACCACGCATATTTCTCATTGCTGATCCAGTCGACATGATCTGCTGCTATGCCCTCGTGTTCCGGGTACCACAACAGGCTAGCGATGCTCTCTGTATCTCTATCGATCACCTTCGCACTCTTGTCCAATATTTGAGCTCCGGCTACCGCTGCTGCTGAGGGATTCCAAACCTCCACATGCTCCGTCTTCCACTCTTTTGCCTCACGTTGCGCGAATGCAAGCAGAGCCGCGATGGCCGCGTCGTGCCCGTCGCCCTCACCCACGTTCTTGCTACCCAATACATCGTCCTCTACTACAAGGCGTAAGATGTGCATGGTGTTGCCTTTGATGATTGACACGTCCTCATTATACCACACGCGCGTCCAGTAGCACCAGACACGCTTGCCAATCGCGTCGCCCACAATGGCACCCTTGATCTTGGGTACCTTGCCATAAACTTCCTGACCGACGAACTCCTCTCGTGCATGATGCCATTGGACAGTCTCAACATCGGGAATCAGTGCTACTGCAGTCTTGCTGCCTGTTGCGCGCGACCTCAAGCTCCGTCTGATGAGTTCTTCATCGATCCTACACAGCTCCGGGAGGTCATCCGCGTACAACGGTCGCGGAGTGGGAAGTGCTGCTGAAGGTGTAGCGGAGTTTGGTGAGAGTGTGATGTGGGACGAGCGGAATGGCTCCCAGCCAATGTCAGCATAGAATTTCTGCGAACATTAGCCATATGTCAAGTCTAAGTCTAACGATCGCTCACCTTGCCGATGTCGGAATACAATATCGAAAACAAGCACTCTTTATCGTCTGTCTGATGCGTCCGCAAAGCCTTTCCGAGCTCAGCCATCATCCTCTGCGCGTACCCTCTTTTCCGCAGATGGTGTCCGCAGAAGACGCTACCAACTCCATGGGAAACAATCTCTTGCAGCTTGCCATCTTGCCAAACGAGAGCCTTTTTACGGATTGTCTCGCAGCTGGCAAGCGGAAGTCGCGTCCCTGATTCAGGGTCGAGAGGGTTGTTATCCAGCGCTGTGTCGACCAATATCCAGTAAGTAATGCCTCCGCCCTCAGTTAAGGCCTGCTGCGAAAGAGTAGTTTCACGGCGGAGATATGCCGACAGCGGGAGGGCACCTCGCCATTCTGCGCCATTGAGTTTGGTTTGAATTAACTGCTCTTTCTCGGTGGGATGGACGAGAGCAATATTGGGTGAGTCACCCTTGGGAAGGGCTACCATGTTCGACGATAACGGACAATAACCGCACTTGAACAGTAACGAGTGTATCAGCAGGCAGAATATAACTAGAAGCCTCGTTGATGAGCCACATATACTCGTTGAAATAGGGCTGTTTGGTCAAGTTTGGAGGAGACTAACAGGCGCGAAGTTGAGGATGGTTACAAGATTACCCCACGTTTTAGTGTTCTGGGCCGGCGAGTCATAAGTACATAATTATGTGTTCCTTGGACTTCCATCTTTATTCGGGCGATTCCATCATCACAAACACAGGCAAGGGCTTAGTACATCTGCTGCTATGAGTCCATGAGTAGCATGCGATGTTCGATAGCGTTGCTTGGGAGCTCTTCGCGCGACCCGACTTCACATCTTGCAGGCACGATCATGTCTGGAATTGATATTCATTCACCGAGTTTATTTCAATGAAGACATGCATTATGAACACAGTCCACATTTTGTCTCTTGTCCCACCTCTTTGGCTGTCGTGCAACGCCAATTAAGGGTGAGCGATCTAACTGTATTAAGAAACGCGCTGAATCCCCGTTCATCTGGGCGAGGAGACGCGCGCCTCCACTACAACTCCCCCAACCGGTACCAAAACATCACTGCTTGCCAAAATAATGTTGGCCCTTAGCGAGATGGGATCTAGGTGACTTCTGTGTCTCGCCTTTCAAATTTGCATCCCGCTACCATACTCTAAACTCACTTATTCTGTGGCTGCGCGACAGAATAGCTGCGCTCATCAACTTCACTTCATCCAGTAGTCTAGATCCTTGCGACTGCACATACCTGCTCGCCACCACTTCTTGCTTCTGTTCCTCATCTCCAGCTCTTCCGTACTTTGCGCTCTTGTTGTCTGTAACATTGGATCTACAAACCGAAAGGCAAGGACACGACAGGGCCTCTCCAAGGCTGCTGCGAATAGAACTGGACTTGTCTGTACAGCCGTCCTCTCACTTAGGGTTTGCCTCGCAGATGTGTTCTGATTTTCCTTGAGTTGCGAACAATAACAAGACGGTCCTTTCCGCAGCGCAAGGAGGCGGTTACTACGGCTTGCGCCTTCTCGCAACTACTCGCTGTTGCTCTCTACCGATAGAGCCTAATCACAAACCGACACTTCACCACCCACCCGATAGTCAACTGAATCGGAGACTCTTGCTCAGCCACGATCAAAACGGCATTTTACTGTCTGGTGCTCAAGCTCGTTACGCGTATCCGGCAGCATGGTTTTACCGGCGGTCAGGCCCAACCACCAAATTGTCGACCTAACATCCGATGATGAATACGACGCATTTTCAGAAGAAGATTTCGCATCTCAAGACCCGCAGTATCGAGAGCCAACCAATGGGGAGGAACACTACAATTTCGATGATTTTCCTGCACACGGATACCCCGACATCGACAATCAAGGAGTAATCGATCTGACTGCAATTCCAGACGTCGATGTACCCCCGTCTGAGCATTTGTCGCTCGTTGAGGATGCCGACTCACCTGATGAGAGGGCTGACGCGGAGCTCATCACCGAGACGGTATGCCTGCAGCTGGTATTGGATGTGCTTCCGGACGTCTCTGTAGATCATGTTCTCACAATAATCCAAGAGAAGACCACGAATCTAACGCGGACAAAAGACCACAGTGAGTGGATCGTCAACGAACTCCTAGAGAGTACCTACCCTAAAGAAGCGGACGTGGCAACCAAGAAAAGGAAGAGAGAAGACAGCGAGGGGCTCAGCGATTATGAAGGAGACGAGCCTGAAGCTGGAGTACCCGGTTACAAAAAGGATGCGTAAGTCTATCTTGAGTTCCCACATTTGCTCAACGTACGCCCACAGCACATGGCGCTCTCGCTCTGCACACTGTCACTCGCGGCGTATGTTCCATGACAGTGATCCTATGTCCGCACGAGGCCGATAGTTCGGCCTTTATGTGATCTTCGAAGTGCTAAGCACCCTGGTGAATGCCATGTCTAGGTCGCAGTATGCATTGAAGAGGGCGCCAAATGCCTTGTCTCGACACATTCTATGGAATTTCGAGCATCACTGCCCGGACTCTTCAATGATGTTCAATTCTCTATTTATTTCATTACAGTTACACGACCGATCAACGCTGTCTCTTTGCTGACTTCTCTCTTTTAGCCTAGACTTACTCAAGGACGAATTCCTGAACGTTCCGGCCCGACATATCGAAAACACATTCAAACAAGAGAAGACACTCTTCAAGAGCTACATCGTTCTTGAGGACCAGGTTCGCAAATACCACCAGACGACGCGTACTTTGTTCAAGTCTCCGAGGCCTCGCAACAAGCACGGCATTGAGCTCTTACTCATTGAAAGTGGGAGTCGGCTTCCAAAAGAGCTTCGTGCAGCGAAAGAGAAAATCGGAAACGAGGCTGGTAAGTTTTCCGTCCCGGAGCTTTCGTACCGCAGGTGTCCGTCTATGTGCTTACCAGACCAGTCAAAAGGCGCAAGTTCGAAGAGGCAAAGCAAATTGAGGAGGATAACCTCCAGCAAGCAATGACAGAAAATTTGATGGGAGAATGTCAATGTTGCTTTACTGAATATCCGCTCAACCGAATGGTCAGCTGCAGCGGCGGAAAAACACATTTCTTCTGCATGGACTGTCCTAGACAGTATATCGAAACGGAGATGGGCCAATCAAAATGCCGACCCGTGTGCTTCGCAAGCACAGATTGTAATGGTACCTTCTCTCGCGCTCAGCTGCAGCAGGTCCTTGACGGTAAGTCGTTCGAAAGACTGGAGCATATGCAGCAGCAACAAGACATCGCGGCCGCTGGCCTTGACTTCCTATCCGAGTGTCCATTCTGCGACTACAAGGCAGAGTGTCTCCCAGTCGAGCAGGATAAAGAGTTCCGTTGCCAAAACACCAAGTGTGGCAAGACAAGTTGTCGGCTTTGTGATAAGGAAACGCATATCCCTCTTAGCTGCGAAGAAGCGAAGAAGGATGGGCAGCTGACACTACGGCACGTGGTCGAGGAGGCAATGTCCGCTGCTCTCATCCGAAAGTGCAACAAATGTCAGCATCCCTTCATCAAGGAGTATGGCTGCAATAAGATGAGCTGTTCGCACTGCGGCAACAAGCAATGGTAGGAGACCTGCTACTGTGTGTAACATGGGCTGACAGTTGCAGTTACATATGCTCGAAAAGGGTAACTGGCTACGAACACTTTGGTGATGTTGCCAAAGGCCGATGCGCTCTTCACGACAATGTCGAGGATGTGCATGAGCAAGCGGTGAGGAAAGCTGCTGACGACGCTATGGCTCAGGTCCGAGCCGAGAATCCCACAGTATCTGATGCAGATCTTATGATTCAAGTCTCTGATCGTGTCAAGCAAGGGGAAGCTATGCGTAAAGAGAGGGCTAACGAGCGACTGAACGAGTTTCCTTATGCGATGGTGGGAGATCGGCTTGCTCACCGGGTCCCTCCGCCCGAACCACATCAGTACGTACTTCCCTTTCCTGACGTCGAACAGTATCGTCATCCGTTTCCACCTCCCCTGTACGATGGAGGTCATGCAGAATGGCAAGTCGATGACGACCCTGGCTATTTCGAGCCTGGTATTGACCATCTCGATCCATATCATGCACCGGCCTTTCATCACCCCTTCCATCGCCCGTGGCTCTTCCCTCCACCTCGACATTATGTATTTGATCGTCACTTGAACTTGTTTCGCCATCCCTTCCGTGAGATATACTACGATCCTCACAATTCTCAATTTCACTTCCTCGACTCAGGCATGGTTTACGATGCTGAAGCAGAGCGGTGGTTTCCAATTCAACCGCGGATGCTCGACCGTCTCCACCGTTTAGATCCTAACGTGTTTTACTAGGCGTCAAGGTCTACTTGCCGGCGTGTTTGGAGCAGTGAATGACGGGCTTGCGGCAGCCATTGGATGGCCAGGACCTGCTCACGCTGCCAATCGTGTCGCGGTTCCACCACCCCGGGTCCCGCAGTACGAAGCTGTTGCTCAACCTCAGGCTCAGACTCGTGCGTACGGACACGTTCAAAACGCTATGGGCCCCTTGCCACCTTTCAATCCTCGTGCCCAGGCAGCACATGATCCACACCAGCAACCGCAACAGGACCCACAAGATATTTGGCGTCGTTTGGCTGATTTGCAACAACGACTTCAACAGCAACTACCCGGTGAAGAGAATGGGCCGCCGGTTCATGCTCACGATGTCAACGTAGGTGCGGATGCAGGACATGGTGTTGCGTTCGGTGGGCCGCATGCCAACCGGGCGATGCGGATGAGGCGCGTGAACAACTGGATCGAGGAGCACCAAAGGAACATGTTTTGGAGATGATATCTTTGGCAGGCATATATCTTATTTAGCATAGCATGGTCATTGGGGTGAGAATGGGTGGTAATCATTGAGCGTCTTCATACGGTACTAGCAGGTCTCGCATCTCGGTAGGGAATCATAGCATCATTATTTCGTGGGGATTTGTTCCACGCTTGCAGAGAAACTGACTTTCTTTGCAAAGCTGACCTTGGGCTTCGCTTAGGTCTGGCCGCTTATTCTTCCAGACTTTGCTCTCCCTTCCTCGACCCAGGTTTCGAACCTGAACGTCCCCGTTTCCACCGTCCTGATCGGCGTGAACTTCACTCCTCCTAGGTCTTCGCCTGTCTTCGCCTTGTCCTCGGACTCGTTGCTCTCCTTCGCCGGCCCATCGCCGCCCGCATCCTGCGCTCCGGAACGCCCCGTCTTCTGCAGACTAGGCTGCACCGGGACCCAGGGCTGCGGGTGTCTGGCGGGCGGATCAGCATCCGCCTCGTTCTTCAGCTCCATTGCTATGCTGAAGGAGCATTTGGTCGGCAGAGGCTTGAGGTGGGCGCAGGCGTGTGTCAGCGATATGAGCGCGGCGCGCATCTGCTCCGAGAGATCTGTTTCCACGGCGAGCTCGTAAGCCGGGGCTTCGGGGCTCTCGATGCTGCGTTCGCGGTGCAGCGCGACTTCTTCCAGCGCTCGTTGGTAGTATGCCTCTGCTTGGGCTTCCGAGTCGTCGTCGGCCCACTCGCCGTCAGCGCCCTTCGCGCCTTCGGCTGCCCACTCGCCTATGTCTTCCCACTCGTCTTCAGCTCCCTCCTCGACTCCAGCCTCGACCTCGATGCCGGCTTCCATGTATTCAATCTCGTCCATGTGTTCAGCTTCCTCCAAGTGTTCAGCTTCTGCCTGAATTTCGGCTTCGTTGTTGAGTTCAGCCTCCGCCTCCTCCCTCTCCTCGAAATAACCTCTTCTCTGGACTTTAGCCTTCTCTTTAGTTTCAGCTTCCTCCTCGAAAAACGCTCTTTTCTGAATTCTAGCTTTTCCCTCGATTTGAGGTTCCTTGTCGACTTCAGATTCTTCTACGTCTTGAGCTTCCTCCATGTCTTGATCCTCCTCATCTTGCTCTTCCTCTCCGGTCTCGTCGTATTCCCCTCCAGTCTCGTCGTCGTATTCTTCGCCAGTCTCGTCGCTGTGTCCGTCTCCAATCTTGTCATCATCGCCCTCAGCAGCACCGTCCGAGCGCGACGATGCTTGCGACGAGGGCCGAGGCGCCCATTCCAAGATGGCTTTGAGGCTGTCCTCGTTCACGACGGGGAACATGGAGACGTCGATCATGAAGCGCTCCATGATTTGCACGTCGCCGGTGCCCTTGCTGCTGCCAGTGCCGCCAGTGCCGCCAGTGCCGCCAGTGCCGCCTCCTCCACTCCCGTTCTTACTGCCATGTCCGTAGCTGAAGACCACGATGCCGATGCGCGACACGGCGCTCTGGAACAGCTCGTTGCGCACGGCGTCGATGGCGTCGTGGATCCAGTCGCAGACGAGCGGGTGCCGCGACTGGTAGACCGAGGTGTTGTGGAAGCGCGCGTGCACAAAGGAGCGTCGCGGGTAGAGGCGGCGCAGGTACAGCAGGGTGTGCACGTAGACGGTCAGAAACTCGATGAAGGCCTCGAGGGTTGCGGCGTATGTTGCGCCGGCCATGGCTCGCAGTGGGGGTGCTGCTGCGCCGGCTTGCAGTCCGGCTCTGCAGGCTCTATGGGCGCTGCATCGAGGCCTGCTTAGGAGGTGGCGCGCCGCATAGTGTAATCCAGGGTCCAGCGCGTCGTCGCGTGAGCATGTGACGTGGTGCCAAAACCGCCCCTTCCTGGAGGAGGGACAGCAACGGCGGCCTAGCAACGGCGGCCTCGTAGCTTTGCCTGTTGTGAGGGCTGGGACTGCGCATGGCGGCAGCCGTCAAGACGACTTCCTCCGCGCGAGATTGCCGGAGCAGATGTCGTGATTGGCCAGGGCCGCTGCCAGCAGTCCTGACGGACAGGCACTGTGTCTCTTTGCCTCCAGCGTAATCTTCATATCATCTGTGCTGCAGCGCATATCATCTGCATTGCATAGCGCTCACGGCATTGCACGGCCGCTCGCCACCGTCGGCGCTGACCCCACTTGCGTCAGTCTGTCGGGCATAAGGCTGTCAGGCTGTCAGGCTTCAGCTTCGGCGTGCCCCTCCTCTCCGGTCGCGTAGCAAATCCCGGGCTGTTGGCCGCACAGTCTGCACCACACCAGACGCGTCGCCCGCCGCATCCCACCCAGAGTCCTCAACGCGGGGAACGCTAGACGCGCCCACTAGCCCTCTGCGCGCACGCCCCTCGTCAGCAGCAATGGAGGACCAGCTAGTCGCGCTGCTGGCCGCAACCCAGTCGGCCCAGGAGACGCCGCGCAAACACGCCGAGCAGCAGCTCAAGTCGCTGTACGGCCACCAGGAGCTGCCCCTCGGCCTCATCGGCATTGCCTGCCACGACAGCGTGCCCCTCAACATCCGCCAGGCCGCCCTGCTGTCGCTGAAGCAGCTGGTGTTGGCGGGGTGGAGCACCAACTTCGACGACTTCAAGGGCCAGATTCTCGTCAACGACGACACCAAGGCCCAGATCCGCCCGCAGCTGCTCCAGCTGGCCACCACCGACCACCTCGACCGCAAGCTCAAGGCCGCCGCCAGCCTGGTCGTCAGCAAGGTCGCCGCCGCCGACTACCCGGACCAATGGCCCGATCTGCTCGACAACCTCCTCCGCCTCATCCCACATGCCACCGACGGGCAATTGCACGGCGCGCTGAAGGTGCTGAGCGAGCTGGTTGACGACTGCTTCAACGACGTCACCTTCTTCGGCGTCGCGCCCCAGCTCGTCAAGGTCATATACCATGTGGCCGCGAACGAGCAGAGGCGGCCGCAGCACCGCGCGCTGGCCTGCAGCGTGTTCCGGGGCTGCTTCGACATTCTCGAGATGATCCTCGAAGACCACAAGGCTTCAGTCAAGGGTTTTGCGGACGAGGTTCTCACCGAGTGGCTCCCGTTCTTCATCAACGTCCTGAAGACGAAGCTGGCGGACCCTCCTTCGGAGCAGGAGGAGATGGACGAAACGCCAAACGCCGAAACATACAAGGGCCTTATTGCGCTCAAGCTTCAGGTTGTCAAGGTAAGCAGCAGCAGCTCTCACATCCTCGGACCAGCCTGACCATCGCTAGGTGCTCATGCGCGTTCGTTCCGTCTTCCCCTCTATGCTCTCGCCGCACAGCCTCCTTTTGTTCCAGGCGACTTGGGAAGAGCTATCGACCCTGCAGCCCGCATACCACCTCATGTACATCCAGGAAGAGCGCCAGAGCAGACTGGAAGACGCCGACGGTCTGCCTTACACGCTCGATTTCCTCGTGCTTGAGGAGCTCGACTTCATGCAGGCATGCATTCGAGCACCTCCGGTGCGTGCTCAGCTCGAGCAGCAGCTCCAGCACCAGTCTGCAGAGAACTCGTGGGTCACCGAGGTCATGAAGCTGGCGGTCGGCTATGCACAGATTACAACTGAGGAAGAGGGACTTTGGGATATCGATGTCAACATCTTCCTCAGCGAAGAGACAAGTGTCACCGCCAACTACACGCCTCGAACCGCATGTGGAGACCTGGTGATCAAGCTTGGAGAGTGGCTGTCTGAGCCAACAATCAACGGTCTCCTGGCCTACACGCGGGCCTTGTACTCGGGCACCGAAAGCTGGAAGGCGAAGGAAGCTGCGCTGTATGTTCTCAGCCAGATGCTGAGCGATTTCCAGGATACCGATAAGCAGGTCAGCCCCGAAGCTGCGAGCGGATTTGTCAACTTCACCCAATATGCCATGCAACAGAAGGATGCTTTCCTCAGAGCGCGTGGTTACTTGATTGCTGGAAGCTTGACCCGGACATCTGGCGATGCTCTTCGACCATACGCAACAAGTTTTCTCGAAGCCTCACTGCAAGCCATCCTCGGCGACGAGTCCGACGTGGTCCGAGTATCTTGTATTCGCGCTTTGCAGTTTTACATGCAGGCTCTGCCCTCCAACGTCACCCAACCCTTACAGCCCAACATTATTCATGCTATCCAGGAGTATCTCAACACACAAGATATGCAGGAGCTGGCCGATAGTGACGACCTGATGGTTACCTTGGTCGAGACTCTGAGAGACGCTATTCTTATTGACACACGCATCTGTATCACGGCAAACGGCCTGGACTTGTTGTTTTCAGTGGCCAGTCACGGAGCAAACAACTTCCAACTCACAATGCTGGTTAACGAGACATTCGAGGAAGTCACACAATCCATTGCTTGCATGGGAGGTGACGCGTACGTCAACCTGTGTGCGAAGGTCCTGCCCTCGCTCACTGCTGCATTTGATGTTGGAAATCTCACAGAAGAGAACGCTCTTACTAATTTGGCTGCTGAACTCCTTGGTGTTCTTGCCGAGTATGGTCCAGAGCCCCTCCCGCCTGGTTTCGTCGCAGCTACGATGCCCAAGCTTACTCGACTGCTGCTCGGCGCCACGGACGAGGAGCTGCTCAAAGCGGCTACGATTGCGGTGAAAAACATCATCTCGCACGATCACCAGCAGCTGTTCGAGTGGCGCGACGAGACTGGAAAGGCGGGCCTCGAAGTCGTTCTTCTTATCATCTCTCGTCTGCTCTCTTCCGCCTCCGATCACGCCGCTGGCGAAGTCGGTGCTCTTGCTGCCGAGGTAGTAGAGAAGGCTGGCCACGAAAGGCTTGGGCCCTATCTCGAAGAGCTCTTGCGAAGCGTTGCATCGCGCCTCGCGACCGCTGAACAGGCACAGTTTATTCAGAGTTTGACACTCGTGTTCGCACGACTCAGCTTGAACCATGCTTCGGAGGTGGTAGATTTCCTGGCACGACAAAACATCAACAACCAGAATGGCCTGCAGGTGGTCATGGCGAAGTGGCTTGAAAACTCGATCAACTTTGCTGGCTACGACGAGATCCGTCAAAAGTACGTATTACACCCTCACGTCGCATGAACAAGGCTGACGGAGAACAGTGTTATTGCCCTCTCGAAGCTGTACGACTTGAAGGATTCCCGTTTGGCTGAGATTCACGTCAAAGGCGAGTTGATTCCTAATACCGATGGCCGCATCATGACGAGGAGTCGCGCAAGGACTAGTATGTCCTTCAATCTCTATGCTGACTCAAATTACTGACGCTTTTGGCAGATCCCGATCGGTGGACGATAATTCCCGCCACCCTCAAGATCCTCAAGGTCTTGATTGTTGAACTGCAGTCAGCTGCAGGTGCACCGCTGGATGCAAACGTCGCTGCCGAGCTTGCAGACGAAGCTTCGGACGATGGGTCCTGGGAGGATGAGCCAAACCCGTTCGTCGACCTCGGGAGCGGCTTCACCAAGGAACAGCTCATGGCGTATGCTGCGGACGACGGTCCTAGCAGTGGTCGCCAACGTGATGATGAGACACAAGCTTTCCTTGTCGACTTCTTCAAACGTGCTGCAACAACACCCGGGTTTGGAGAGGAGTTCGGCCAGTTGGACGCGGATGAGCAACAGAGGTTACGTGATAGTGCCGCGTAGGAATAGGGGGAAGCATGATTCGAGAAGACAAGGCGGCCCGTTGGAGCGGTCTGGACATGAAAGAATCTCGCCCGTGAGTGAGGTGCGTGTGTATAGAAGAGATCGCAGCATTATGGCTTTGAAGAAGTTCTGCACAGGCAATGCAGGCTATGGAGTAAAGGCGGTCATGATGAGGTTCGTGTAGCGAAATTCAAGCAGTATATACATTGGTACGTAACGCCCGGTCTGATGGAAGTGGCGTTTGCGCCTTGAGGATGTTCCTTACTCTTTCCTGTTGAGCACGTGCTAGTCTCGAGACAGCGCTTTCGTCTTAACCGGCCGCCGCCAAACAAACCATCTCCTCACCACTGTCATACTTCTACCACCCATCTTCCCGACTTTGTTGCCGCGTTACTGCGGCTCTACACATTGTGCTCGACTTGCGAAGCTGGCCACGGTGCTGAATATCAGACATGGATATCAACCGAACGGCCAGTCCCAAGTCGAAGAGACTCAGCAGGGCAAGCGAGGAAAATGACCAATCGAATGCGGAATCTAGCGTCAACGCTCGGCGCCTCGAGTCCGTTCCTCTTCGGACATCTACCTTGCGAAGCAGGATTGACATGTCCGGAGATGTCAGTGAGGGTGACACTGCACCCCACCAGGACCTAAACTCCAAGGCCAGAGAAAACATGGCGGCGCTTAATTTCCTGGGCAAGGTGATGGCGACAGCACAGCACATCCAGGCCCAATGCAGTAGGGACCAGGTCGAGCTCACCGCCAAGCTTCACAGTTGGGCTCGTCACCTCGAAGAACAAGAGCGCTGGCTGTACGCAGAGCAGCTTCGAATTGATGAGCGCCAGCAGGATCTTACCGATCAATGTCTCGAACTCACCGAGGAGTATATTGAGCGACAAAATATGGAGACCGACCCATCAGAGACCTCCGAGGATTTGAATACCTCCGATACCGAGCAGGTGAAGCAGCTCAAGGCAGTGATCGCATTGCTGCAAAACAACATCGAAGTGTTGATATCCGAGCTGCAGATCGAGAGGGTTATTCGCAGGGCTGCCGAACAAAAACTGCAGGCAAGGGAGAACACGGTCAATACGGCTTCTGGTGGTTCGTCAACGTTTATGCCTTGAAAGACAGCACTGTAAGAAACAGCCGGAGTGGATTGTTATGAGTTGTAAAGACGGTATTGGTAAGTAGCCACGCGTTGTGTGTGCGAATAAAGTAGATGTTGGGTCGGGGTCATTTTACGAGGATGCATCAAGTAGAGGACTCTCTGACTTGGGCTGGTCATTCGCACGGTATCCAGATAGGCGACGTATGGCTTACTTATCAAGTAAGAAACAATTATCACCATCACGACTTTCCTCCAGTTGGCTTGCAGAGCATACGCTTCTTACCTACTCGAGTGACATGACTGAACACAGGACGTCACTCCCACTCCAATTCAAGTTTGGCCACTTTCCACAACACCTCCACGCCTTCATCACTAAACATCCATCAACCCACACACTGCCCCCCCCCCCCCCCCCGCAGCAAGCCCACCAGCAGCCCCCGCCCTGGCTCACAGCCCACAACCCACAAGCCGACAAGTCCGCACAGCACCCGACGAGGCCAAGCACACCATCACCACGCCGAGCGACGACATCGCCAGCCCGAAAGCGAAGGACAAAGGCTACGGGGACACGCAGCCTGGCATCGGGGGAGCGCAGGGAAGCCGGATACTCGCAAGCGGGGCTGGTGGCGCGGGTCTGGGGTCTGGGGTGCCGGGTGGAGTGTTTGGGGTGTTTGGGGTGTTTGGGGTGTGTCTTTAGGCTGTGTGTTCGGACTATGACGTGCGGAGATTGATGGCACGGCTTGCGACTGGCTTCCGGGTTGGAGGCTTGTTCTCGATAGGGCGGCTGCGGGGTAGGTGGATTGGTGGGCTCGCGGGGACGGTGTGGTGCGTTCTCACTGCTGCGACGCAAGCGGATTGCTAGTATCTGTCTGTACCTTTACCGTTCCCCAGCCAGCGAGCACACCACCAGGTGCTAGAAGCCGTCTCGCAACCCAGGACCCACGCGGAACTGGAGCCTGTGAAGGAGCGGGAGCAGAGCACGTCGCAGGACCAGGATAGCGGGCTACTTACTGCGAACCACACGCTGGGAGGCCAGTTGCAGAACCAGCCCACGCACCTCGTCACTGCGAACCAGGCGCTGGAAAAGCAGCTGCACGGCCAAGACAGCTCGCCCGCAACTACACAGGCTCAGGGCAGACGCAGAGCACCACAAACTATCTCAGACGGTGTCCGCTAACTCGCTGCAAAACACCACCATGACGGTTGGCCCTGGCCTAGTTCTACGTCTTCCGCGGGATAGGCTGTCTTTCCTCGCGCGCTTGCTGTGATACGGTGGAGGGAAAGCAGAGAGAGAGAGAGAGAGAGGGGGGGGGGGGTGCTACTATCATTGAGGAGAGCAGAGGCCGTCCTGGGCGTCTTGGAAGGTGCAACGTGCAGCGATGCGGGGGGGGGGTGGGGGGCGGGCTTAGGAACAATTTATTCACGGTTGGCAGGGTGATTGGGTTTCTGATTGAGAGGCTGGTTAGTCTGCATTTGATATTACGCTGCCAGCCCGCGGGTTCTGAGCTCCAACATGCACGGAGCGGTATACTCGGGCTTCTGCCTACACGACACTGGCGCGATACAGGATGTCGAGACAAGGTCGAGTCGATTCGCTGGAGGCGGAGCGTGAGACGGGTCATCTGCTCCGCTCGACGCATAACATCAACGGCCAACCGATACTCGTAGCGCGCGTCCCAGCTCGCCATTGGCAAGCACCGATTACTGCTGCCTAGCCGTACGTGCTGCAAGATCGAATCTGGAATCGGTGGCCGTCTACTCGCCCTCTCTGACATGTCCTGCGCGGCACGAACGACATGCGTGACGCAAACGACTCCACTTGCGTACCAAACAGCTCGCATGTTGGCCATGCCTTGAGTTGCTGGGAGTGCCATGTCGGTGTTGGACAGGCAACCCCTGTTCCAGACTTACGGTAAAATATGACTACAATATTTGCTGGGCCGAGGGCGGATCAAATGTGGAGGCGATGATACAACATGTCCGTGCTAGAGAGAGCTGATGAAGGTCAGCTGGGAAGGTTGAGTGAGTCACTATCGAAAGTTTGTTGATGCGATTCAATAGTCGCTGGTGGATCACCCCTCGCAGGTTCCTGTCGAGTCACAGATTGAAGAGTGGCGCTGCATCTGGTGGTGAGCATTTGTCGAGATGCCAAGTATGGTGCTATGTGAAATCAAAAGAGTGGCGGCGACTCCGTGTAAGCCGACTTGCTGAGCTGAACATGGCGCGGTGCTCGAGTTGATTGGTTACTGTGCTGGGGCTGTGCTCGCCACAGCAGAGGTGACGTTTCGCAATGTTTCGCCCTGAGCCTGTAGTCGTTAGTGGTAAAAAGATTGACTGCACCGCCACAGATGTTGACAACAGCAGTGTGCGGATTCGGGCAACGTCGACATGGCCGGAGTACGAGGGCTGTTGGGCTGCAGCGTATTTTCGGAGCATCATGATGCAAGCTGGGCAGCTCGCATGAGTGCGACGGATGCTCACCTGCAGTGAGGTCGGCCAACGTGGCAGTGGCGCAAGACTGCAGCACCATGTGTTAGGCGCAATAGGGCTGGCGGTAGTGCGTGAACCCGAGGAGCTGCACCACAGCAACACTGTTTGTGTGCGGCCTGATGTAATTTCGAGGACAATGCCTGTCTGAGCTCGGACACGGACAAATAAATGATGATGCACTTTCCACGTGGGTCTGGAGCGTTTGTTGACTCTTCAGGTTTGATAGCGGTTCACAGAGAGTTTGCTTTCGCACGCGGAGCAAACACAGGTGAAGAGTCATAGCAACGCATGGCGCCTGGAAACGCAAGGTGAGTTGTCTGATAACAGTGTGGTGCTAGGGACTCAGGAGTGTCCTGTCCGAAAGGCATGTGTGGGCTCGCTAGCTGGGTGGCGTCGTCTCCAGGAAGCAGGGAATATGCAATATCAGGCCAATAAGAGGGTTGGTTGGAGGCCAAAATTCGAAATGAACTGTGTGGCGAGAGATTGCAGGGCACGCATGGACGAAGCATGATTCGCATCGTGTGCACTGACACGACGCTTCATGCAAAGCACGGATAGGAGCGTCCCGTGCTAGGCCAGGCAGAGGCAGGGCGCGGCGCAGATGGTCTTGTTCGGGCATGGTTCTCGTGAGCGGGGAGATCATGTCCATGCAGCAGCACTGTTGTCGTGGTTCCCCGTCGAATCAGGGCGGCGGCATAAGAGCGGTATGCGCAGGAGTGGGCCGGCGTGGAGGATACATGAAGCTGCGCGAGGAGGGGTAAGTAGCGGTAAACACAGCACGCAGCAAGCGGTGACGAGCAGGCTGTGAGACATTTTGAAAATTTTCGCGCGGCAGGGAAATTAGGCTTCGTACTGTGGGTGAAGGAGAGTTCGGGCAGCAGGTCTGAGCAGAGCGTGGAGGGTGCGGCTCTGATGCGACGGCAGGGCTCCCCAGCAGCAGGGCGTCGGAGCCGGGACGACGTTGGGTGGAGGGCTCCCGCGCTCGGAAGGACTCACTGAGGGCAGCCGTGAGCCGCGGCGACGGCTCGCTGGTAGTGCGGTGCTAGCCAAGGGGAAGCGTGCCGAACCAAAGTCGAGCGTCGAGGACTCGTCGAGGACTCGTCGAGGACTCGTCGTGGCCCCGAGCTGAGGGCGGCGGCGGTGGCTGGCGGAGCGGCGGTGGCAGCTCCAGGTGGATGGCCGGGTGTCAGAAAACCGCCGGGGAGGGTGCTCTGGGCGCAAACGAAACACGGTGAAAACGTTTGGACGACGCCGCACGTTGGAACGCCGCCGCACGTTGGCACGACGGTCGACGGTCGACGGTCGACGTGCGCAGGCAGCGTCAGCGACGGGAAGCGACGAGCTGCAAGGCTGCAGCGGGGCCACGGCGGGCATGGAGCGAGCTATGAATGGACTAGGGCTGTCTACGGACTGGCTGCGAGCGCAGGACCATGGCATGGTACCATGGGTCGTGCTGGCTGGATCCATGGATGGCGGTGGAGGCAGCGTGTACAGTAGAGCAGCGGCGCACGCCCGCAGACGGCCGTTCGCTACCTGTGCTCGTCAGGCCGCAACAGCGCTCGGCTGCAGAGTGTTCGAAACGCAAACGCGGGCCCGCGCAGAGTCAGAGCAGCGAGAGTCATGGCAGCGCCAGAGCACGCCGGACAGCGAGCAGTGCGCCGCCGTGCGCCGCCGCCAGGAATGCGCGCGGGCAGGGGCGCTTGGCTTGGGCTGCGGCGCTGCGGCGCTGCGGCGCTGCTTAGTCGGACAGGGATTGCAGGGATTGCGCCGTGGCCGTGCTAGGGTGGGCACGCTACCCTGGCTCTGGCACATTCGCCCCGTCCGCGCGCGAGGTGCAAAAGGCTGCCTCCGCCCGAGCCTGCGACCGCGAACCTCCCCGTCCTGACCAAGCACCCATCCACGCACTCGTCCGGGCTCCTCTGGAACCCTCTGGCTCTGTGGCTCGCGTCTCTGGCTCGCTTCTCTGGCTCTCTGGCTCTCTCGCTCTCTGGCTCTCTGGCTCTCTGGCTCTCTGGCTCTCTCGCTCTCTGGCTCTCTGGCTCTCGCACCGTCCGCCGCCCGCTCAAATACCCCCAGCACCCCAATGTGCAGCAGCCAGGCCCGCTCTTCGCCCTCCTCTTGCGCTGCCGCCCGTCCCCCGCCCGCCCGCTCCTGCGCCCGTCCCCGCCGCACCGCCCTCAGCCTGCGCATTCCCCGCTGAGCACCCCCGGCCTGGCGCTCGAGTAGCTGCTGTCTGCCATGTACGGCCCCCAGTTCCCCACCCCGCCCCCGGGCTACATGCCCCACGACTTCCACCACCGCACCTCGCCGCCCATGTCGCCCGGCCCCGGCGCCCCCGCGAGCGCCAACTACTACTCGCCGCGCTACGGCATGCCCTCGACGCCCCGTGCCAGCCCCGCCGCAAAGGGCCACAGCCGCCGCGCCTCGACCGCCGTGCCACAGCAGCAGTATTCGAATGCCTCCGCGCGCGGCCCCATGCACGGCGCATTCCCCACCCCGCGAGCAACGCCCGAATATGTAAGTGGTTTCGATTACGATTACGTCCACGTCCGCCCGCCACGGGCCCGCCGCGACTCCGACGCTCCCCTCAAGCACTCTGCGCGCGAGAAGAAGCGTCGCCCGTCGCAGTCGGCCCGCTACGTCCACCGCGTCTTCTACGACCACGGGTACGGAGTTGATTACGAGGCCGAGGACGACGTCTACCGTCACCCGCCGCCGCCGTACACTCAGTACGCACGATACGAGTCGTATGGGGATGCTGATCGCTTTTATCATGATCAGGTCCCAATCTTTGAAGACAAGACGTCCCGCCCTCGACGCGCCTCCCACTCCACCCGCGCCGCCCCGGCCCAAGAAAAGACCCCGAAGCGCCCACCGCCCGCCAAGACCGCTTCCAAAGCCACCGAAGAAGACGCGCGCCGCGCCGGCATCCCAGCAGGCTACTCGTACAAGAACTGGGACCCCACCGAAGAGCCCATCATGCTCCTCGGCAGCGTCTTCGATGCCAACTCGCTCGGCAAGTGGATCTACGACTGGACCGTCTTCTACAACGGCCCGGCCACGCCTCTCGCCGAGATGGCTGGTGAGCTCTGGCTGCTGCTCATTCAGCTCGCCGGCAAAGTCAAGAGAGCCGAGGAGAACATGGGCAAGATCCGCAGGAAGGAGAGTGCCGAGATGGTCGAGGACTTCCTCATGAGCGGCGAGCGTCTGTGGATTCGCTTCGCCAAGCTCCTCAAGACATGCGAGGACTTCATGTGGAAGGCCGCAAAGAAAGAGAACCGCGGCGAGAAGCCCGTTTCCATGGGCAAGAACAGCGGCCGCGAGTTTGTCGAGTCCATCTTTGGCCGCGACCGTGAGCTTGAAAAGACGGAGAAGCTCATGACCGGCATGCGTCTTTGGAGCATGCGTTTCGACGCCAACTGCGAAGAGATTCTTCGCCACCCCTCTGCTTAGCGCGTTTACACCATGCCACTGCCTGGACAGTGGCCCCAGTGCTGGTCTGATCCAGCACTGCTACTCCTTCTTTGCACTGCTACCCCTTCTCTGCACTGCGTTTTCTTGCTTCACTGCCATTTCTTGTTTGCGCTCCACTTAGTGTTTACGCGAGATACCCTTTCTTGCTGTCTAATTGTTAATCACGCTGCATCTTCTGCTTTGCACGGTTCTCGCACTGTAACACTAGTTTCGAGTCGATATACGGAAGCGTCACAGCATCGGGCGGGTCACAGGAAAAGTCCTTTTCATTGCGACTATACCCCTTTCATACTCGATTGGTTTACGCGTACAGCATGGTGTTCAGGCTGGCAGGGTCCAGATTTCCTTCTGTCTATTGGGTTTGCAACTAGATCTGGGATGGAACCTCAACCATCTCTGGGATTGGGCCTCGCGGTCAAAAGCAGTATACCCTTACTATTAGCTTATCATTTTAAATGTCAGTAGTCATCACACATCTACAGCCTTCCACATGGCACTGAGACATGACCATCAATGGCGCCTGAGACCATCTGCATATCTCTGCAGTGCAGCAGCCAACGGTGATCTGAGCCCCACCACACCCTTCTTGCGGTGAACCCGCCGCACGCTGTGACGAGCAATGCACCTCGTCACATGGGCGTCTTGGTACATCATCCCGACCAACGGCAGCCGTGCATGCAGCAGTCCAATTCGCCATTGGCCCGATTTATTAAAGTCGCAACATATGACCAGCCCTACGCGCTGCAGCCTGTAGGCCGCCAACTGCACTGATCCATCTAGGTTGCTCGCTTGGATGAAGGCCAATACTGGGCAGCAATGCTCCTCCTACCCAAAATGCGCCATGACAAACAGTAACAACAACCGTCTCAGTATTGTCAATACCAGCATCCCTTTTGCGCATCCATCTCGCCCTTGCATCGCCTCCACACCGCCCTGACTAACGATGCGGCTCTCGCAAGTGCCCGCTGTCAATCTCCAGGCGCGGCTGCACAGCGCCCTCCCTTGCCGAACCAGACGTGCTCTCGTGGGACCGGCAATCATCCAAATTAAGAGGCGCCCGTATCGCGCCAGGACAACCCTCCCAGAATACCACATCTGACAAGGTCGCCCTTACGCCCACCAGGCCAGCAGCACCATCAGCCGAGAAAGCGCGCCGCGATTCGTCACGTATTCTGACCCAGCATCTGACGGCCGGCGGCACAGCGTTGCACGAAATGCAGTCGCACGGTTCCAAAACTGCTGATCGGGATGCGCTATTAGCCAGAGCCTTTGTGCCTGGAATGGTGGTGTGTCGCACACGGAGCATGCTGCTGCGCCGTTGGCGTTGGTTGGCTGCCGCCGTTTCGACAGTGCATGGCTGAACTCTCCTCACCGGCCTCTCGCCACGGTCGTCGCGAGAGGCCTCGTCACATCCAAAATCGATGTGCCACGGCGTCGCAGCACACAGGCAGGTCGTGATCATATGTGGTTCCCTTTCCAGTCTTGCTCCAGCAAAAATCGATGTGCCACGGCGTTGCAGCACACAGGCAGGTCGTGATCATATGTGGTTCCCTTTCCAGCACTTGCTCCGGCTGGTTACGCGGTACCGGGTCCATTCCGTACCTTCTGTGCAGCGACAAAGTGCCATTGGAATGATCATCGACCCAACAGCCGCCGTCGCACCTTGCCATGACACAGACACCGATCAGTCAAACACTCGGTTCGCTTGTCCTTCCTGCACATACGACAAGACTCCTTCAGGCGGCGTCGTTCGTGAGTCGTTCATGCACTCCTGCATTCGCTCCGCAGGTCCAACAAAACAAGGTTTGTTTCGAAACAGATCGGCGGCTTCGCACACGGCTGAGGAAGCGCTCCGTGCCGTTTGCATCTGTGCGCCAAGTTCGGTCCCGTGGCATGACGGACGCCAACGTCGACCCACTTGCGTGCAGCTCGTCACGATTACCCCGCAAAGTGGGCAAGCAGGTTGAACAACAACACGAGACGGAGTGTGCGTCAAATATGGCAGCCGAGGTGGCTGGAGAGACGGCGTGGTCACACGGGCGTCCTTCCACGACCCTTCGCGTAGAGAGCGCATCTGCTTCGAGACAGCCATCGGAGCACAGCAGCATTCTTCGGCTCCTGCCGACTTTGACACAAGATCAGAGACATGCCACGTACAAGCGGCCCCGCGAAGGACGTGATGCATCGGCTACCGGTTCGACCGGTTCGCAACAGGTCAGCTGGACGCGGTTCATGGCACGGATCGAGAGGAGTCTACTTGCTTATTTCGACGTCAGGATCGGGGCGGGACGCACAAAGTAAGCGCCCGGCGTCAGCCACGGACAAGAACGACGCCCAGCCGAGCAGGTTCGGCAGCAGACAGACAGGAATGGACGAATCGACACACTGGAATCTCCACGATGTATAAACCCACAGATCAGATCAGCCAGCAACCGTGAACGTACCAAGGGTACCCATTGCATCACATGTCGTAGCCCAATCGCACCACCCCGTCCAACCCAGCCCTGCACGCATCCTTCACCTCCACCGGCCCACTCTGCAGCCGCACGGCACGGCAAGCCCCCAGCCCAAAGCCCAACCCACACCCACGTGCGGCGCCCATCCACACGCCCACCTACCTACGCGCCCAGCCCCGACCCCGACACCCCAATCCCCGACGCAGCACCCAGCCCACCGATAAGCACCGCCTCGGCGCCCGCACCGCCGTGGTGCGCGCCGGCGACACCACCCAGCACCCAGGACCCGCGCCGGCTCCAGCGCCAGGAATAGCGCGCCGCGCAGCCAGCTAGCCGCGGCGCAGCGTGTGCAGCTGCAGGCAGCGGGGCATGCGTGCTGATGCGCGCTGATGCGCGCTGGTGTCGTGTAACGCTGACGGCAGGTGGAAGGGCGATCTGGCGAGTGCGCAAGGCTGGCGTGGGTGCGCTGCAGGAGGGCGGTGGGGGTGCGCTGGGTGATTCGCTGGGGGTTTGGCGTGGGGGGGGGGGGGGGGGCGAGTGTTCGGTGACTGGTACAGACGGATTCGTGGGTTGGTTGGGGGAGTGTGAGTGCGGATGTACTGCAGAGAGAGGGGAGGGTTGTTTATAAGCATTGGAGATGGGGAATGGATCGTTTTAGAGGAGTCTATAGTGCAGTGTTGTCTGTAGCAATACCCCAGACCCTCGCAACAGCTACACACACCCGCAATCCACACCCATCCATCCACACACTCATCACGCCTCCAGCACCGCCAGCGCGTCCCGACACGCCCCCGCCACCACGGCGCTCCTCGTCTGCCCCAGCACCGCCGCCACGACCTCCACGCCGCCCTGGCTCCTCACCGCGCGCAGCCCCGCCGCCACCTCGCCTACGCTCTGCAAGCACACCACCCCGCGATGCCGCAGCTCGTCGTCCTCATCGCGGCACAAGCCCAGCAGAAACGCAACGCCGCGCTCCTGCTCCAGAAACGGCAGCACGGTGATGTCGCCGCACGACAGCAGCGCGGCCAGGGCGCCACCCGCGGCGCTGCGCGTCGGCGCGTCGGCCACATCCGTCATGGCGAGCAGCAGGTGCAGGCGGTGCTTTGCGCGGGGCGAGGCGTCGGCGAACTTCTCGACGCCGTACGGCGAGCCCATGAGGTTGCAGACGAGCTGGGTGGCGGCGCGGCGCAGCAGCGTGTTGTCGCTGAGCAGCAGGTCGTCGACGGCGGCGTCGAAGGCGGTGCGCAGGATGTGGTTTTGCGTGGCTTGGTCGGTGGAGGCGAGATTGGTGAGCGCCAGGAGCGCTTCGAAGGCGTGCAGTTGCCACAGGGAGGAGTCGGTGCGGGAGAGCTGGCTTTGCAGCGGGCGGATGGCGGAGGTAGGCGGGAGGGTCGAGGTGAAGACCAACTGGGGGTCGACGCTGATGAGCAGGCGGGATAGCGCTTGTGCGGTGACTGGTTGTGCGGTTGGGGGGAAGGGCGTTGTGCCGGTCTTGGACGAGGCTGATGTTGAAGCCATGTGCTCCCAGGTGACGATGAGGAGCTTGACGGCGCCTTGCTGTGTCATCAGGCCTCGCCCCTTCTTGTCGTTGGTGAGGTTCAGCAGGATCTGGCTGCTCTGCGACAACACGTTTGGTGTGCCCTTCTTGCAGAGGTGTGTTAGCAGTGGCACAACACCAGCCTGGAGCACTCGCGTGCACCTTGCAGTAGCATGATCGTTGTTGAGAAGGTCGTCTGGTGCTGCAGGCTTCTGGACGTTGGCATAAGCTTTGAGCTGAGCCATCTTCTTCTCTTCCTCCGATTGAATGGGGAGGAAGGCTGTGATGTTGGCAAAAATGGTGAGCCCGCCAAAGATGATGTTGCCTGCTGTTGACGGCGCGCTCATGATCTCGACGAGCCGCTTGAGTAAACGCGCGTCGTTTGACAGATCTTCACGAAACCTTGCTTGGAGAGACGCATAGGCCAGACCTTCGACAGAGTCCTGCTTGCTGCCGGCGTCGGTGCTGATGACCATCGACTTGAACTTATCGATCAGATCGCTTTGGTCGACCTTTGCGGGCGTGACGACCTGGGGGTTATCCGACGATGGAGGCTCTTCGTCACCTAGCTTGACAAGAATGAGCGCGGCGAGATTGGCACGTCCCTTGTCGGTGCTGTCTGCGACCATGTCTAACCAATCCCTGCAGTGGCGGTTGATTGCTTCGCGGCACTTCTTGTCTACACACGCCGCGCTGATCAGCTCCAATGTCACTTGTATCAGCTTATGCGACTTCTTCTTCTCCACCACTGGGACCAGCGTGCTGACGAAGCCGTCTGTGAGGAAGAGGGCGGCTGCAGCCTCGACCGCGATTGGGAAGATGGCCGTAGCTGCTGAGAAAGCTACAACGAGATTGTCCGCATCACCCTTTTCCGCACGCTCTGTGACGAACTTTGAAATCAGTTCTTTCGCCGTGTCCGGACTGAGTTCGAACAGCTTGATGCTGGCGAGGGTAGCCTGGTCGCGAAGAGTCTTCGGCAGCCGAATGTCAAGAGAAGAAAGAATGACATCAAAGCTGTCGGAATCGATGATGTTCTCGAGATGGTTTGCATGATGAGCTAGTAGCTGGGCGACACCTCTCATAGCGCGTTCAGGATGGTCAAGCGCCTCTTCCATAAGCATGGCAAGACAGAGCTGGAACACATCTCTGTGGCTTTCTTTGAACGAGGCATCGTCGTTCCAGAGGCTGCGGGTGAGCAGCACTTTGAGCAGGCCGTCGATAGAATCATCTCCACGAGGAAACAGCTCGTAGTAGGTCCGTGTGGGTCGCTCTCGCACAGCCTGTGCCAGCCACTTCTGGGCGCCAACGTTCTTCAACAGCTCGCCAGTAACTTGATCCAGGACATCGTCTTCGTCTTTGAAGTCGTTGAGAATTTGCATTGCTTGCTCGGCTTCCTCCTGCTTCAAGGGCCGGTCCTTGAACGATTTTAGCGCGCGCTCGCCATCGGCTTCATCCTTCGTCTGCACCCAGACTTTGCAAATTGCTAGAAATTCGCTCTTGTCCTCCTCTTGCCTTAATCTCTCCCATGCTTCTTTAATCTGCGCGTTCTCTGGCGCAAGACTGGTCGCCTCGCGTAGCTTCCTTGCAGCTGCCGCCAAGTCGCCAGACGAGAGGCTTTCGCTCGCGGCCTGCGCAAGCTGCAACGCTCTTTCTTCTCCAGAGATGGAAGACATGTTCTGACGATGATACGGAGAAGATCGATGTTTATTTGATGTACATGTTGGGTTGGAGAGCTGTGGGCACACACGATCGCTGTCGAGCACATGCTGCTCTGATTGGTGTGCGTGCGCGCACGGACGCAAGCGGTTTCAAGTCAACGCGGGGGCCAGACACGTCTGTAGTGGCCTCTGTGACTTTGACACACATGAGGCGGCAGGCATGATGGGAGATAGTTGTATGGCAAAGTTCAATTTGTGCAGGCAAAACTGCCTACCATGATAATCGCGTGCGATGCGGGATATGTATGATGCTGCGCCTAAGAAATACGTTTGTGTATATGATACTGTTCAGAAAGCCTTCCAAACGCCAGAGACACAACAGTGTCTAAATATCCAATACGCCATAATTAGGACCTGCTCTAGCTACGCCAGCGCTGCAGCTGCTAGCAATAGCCCACGTATCGTACAACATTCTCCTCTTCGGTATCCAGGTCTCTAGTAATCGTCGTCGTTTGTCTTCTCCGGCTGCTTGCGTCGGATAATACCAAGACTGGTCAATCGTTCCCATACATCGTCCTTGACTAGGATGCGCGCCTTGTCGAAGGGCATACCATCAAGCTCGCGCAGATCTCGACAGAGGTTCGCCAACATCATCTCAGTAACCCGGCGTCTGATGCGCGTCTCATAGTCAAGCCGGGCCTGGTGTTGCTCATCGGCATCGGCATCGCCACGCGGGAGCACGAAGCGGTCGGTGATTTGCTCATCGTCTGGGTTCTGTCTGAGTGACATGACTCTGTTCTCCGATGCTGAAGCGTAGAACCGCAGGGTGACGGGATTGTCACGCCAGTCAAGCTTCGAGAGGGATGGGAATTTTCCCAACACCATTGCGTTCTGGCGCAGGCGCTCGACTTTGTTGCCAGCGAGGAGGAGTTCGCTCAGTCGCTTGATGTTGAGCAGCGGCCGAAGATCTCGCAGAGAGTTGAAGTTCAGATTCACGGATCGGATGTTCGGCGTCAGCTGTCCGAAGTTGTCGGGCAGCTCTTTCAGGCCCATAGACGAAAGTTCGAGTCGCTGGAGGTTCAGCAGATGTTGCGTTATGCCTAGGGTGTATGCTGGGTTGAGGGAAATGTAAAGGTTGTGGACTTCAGTGTTCTTCACCAGGTTACCCACGCAAATCTCCGCATCCGAGTCAGTACTCAAGATTTGCTCTCGTGCTGAGAAGGTGCGAAGACGGCGCAGTTGCTCAAGGCCGTCGATATGCGTCAAGGAGTTGCCATCGACATACAGACTCTCAAGCCTGGGGAACTGCCCATCCACGTGTAGAACGGTCATGCCGTTCCGGCAGACTCGGAGCGATCGTAGATGCTTACATGGCTCAGTCGGCATGTCAGATAGCGGAAACTCGTCAATTTCGTTCTCATCTGCAATTGTTAGATGGGTCTGTGCTATGAGCGAACGAAAACCTACCAAGGTTCAGGTGCTGGAGCTGCGGCAGGCGGTGCACGTTTCGCACCTCCAGCAATCGGTTGTTCCGGAGGTCCAGATCAGTCAAAGACTTCCTGCAAGATTGTTAGCGGCCAATACAAGAAAGAAGCGCACATTCCAGGCTTACAGATTCGAACGAGCAAAATCTACCAGGTCAATTTCATTGCTGCCAGCACGCAACTCAATCAACCCATCAAGATGCAGGATGCTATCCAACGACTTCAGCCGGTTGCTGTCGATCTTTAGGACCCGAAGATGGACCAACTCGGCGAGACCATCCAGACTGTCGATGTCGTTATTCGAAATGTCCAGGTGCTGCAGGTTGCCCAAAGTCGCCCAAGATGTAAGACCAGTGAGGGAGTTGTTCTGTGCTTGTAGTCGTCGCATCGAGTATGGGATTCCCTCGACCTGGCTGATATCGTTGTCCGAGACATCAAGCTCTTCAAGACGGTAGCAGAGCTCGTCAAGGCGGTGCATGCTACCAAGGTTCTTGCCGCGAAGGGATACCTCGCGAAGGTCCTCCCAGTACGGCTCATCCGGCTCGATATCCTGTAGTGCCCTCACAAGCTCAGCAGTGCCCTGAGCATAACGATCCTCGTATCCCTTCGAAAAGCGAGTTCCGTCGTGCTTGACAATTACTCGGTCTGGGTGATCGAACTCATCAACTTGGTTCAGAGTGAACTCAGGCAATTCACTGAGCATGAACGTGACGTCCCCCTTCAAGGGGGATGAAGGTGCGACGAATAGCGTGTCCGGTTTGACTGGGCCAAGAACCGGTGCGGAGACGTTCATTGACAACTCCATGCGGTAGTTCTTCGAAGGCAGCTCTTCAAGTATCGACACATCGCCCTCGCCATTGAACCTTTGCCGCTGGCCTGGCCGTTTTCTGGGCAATGTGCCCATGCCGCTCGCATTAGACCAAGTTGATTTGATCGTCGGCGAAACACCTGAGATGCCTCGCTGAGGCTGTGCAAACCGGTGCGAAGGTTCTGCGTGTCGTACTTGCTTGTCTCCCAGTTCACGTTCAGCAAATGAGATCGTGATATCCCGAACGCGTGGACGTGGAACATTGGGCGCAGCGGTGTTGCGACCTTCGAAGTATTGGATTTCGTGTTCGATGTCGTCTTCATCAGATTCCGGAATCGCATATGGTGTTTGAAGCGTTGGGGCCTTTTGCGCACTCCTTTTACGCGGTACTTGCGTGCTACACGATGTGGCTCGTGTTTCTGTCTTTGTGAAGCTCCACCCGAAATTGTTCGAAGACTTCGATGGGACGGAGCTTGCGCAAGTCGTCGGACGGCCTTCGTCTTCAGCCTCGTCATCCTCCAGGAGTGTCTCAGCAGTCGGCTGAGGGTATGGAGGCGATCCGGTCTCGGAATTGATGTCCCTAGTCTCACTCACTGAAAGATCTGGGATGTTACCAAAAGGATCATCCTCGCTCTGGCTCTGATTCATACTACCGTGGTCTTCTTCAGGAAGACGGTGCTCCTTCGAGGGGCTCTTCTGGCGGACCCATATCTTCTTTTCACGATTGAAGCTCATGCCTGCGATCTGGTGTGGAATAAGATGTGCGACCGCTTCCGGGGCGAGAGTCGCGACTTGATCGGAGCGGCGTGAAAAGTTCGTAGCGATGGTATGTCCCAATGACGATCCAGCGGACTGGCCAGTCTGAGGACGAGCATCGTTAGGGTCGTAGTCGCCGTATGGACCGAAAGGTCGAGGGTAATAAACCCCGAGCCCGACATTGCCTTTTTCAGTCGATTCGCTGTTCCCTTCCGGCTGCATCGTGTTTTTCATTCTTGAGATCTTTACTGAATTCAGTGACGAGCTGAGGAAACTGTCCGACTCCCTCTCTTCGTACTTGCGAAGATGCTTGATGACACTGGGGTCTGAGTCGCGTTTGTTGGGATTGCGCCAGGCAGAGCGCTTGCCTTCTCGGCTGGGAGGCCGTTCGAATGTGAGCGATGCCGAGGGTTGTTCGCTTGGCTCTTCTGGCATGTCGAATTCGGATGCCTCCTCAAGATCTCCTAACCCACTAGTCGGTTTGCCTTTCGTCCGGATGAAATTCATGATCTTCAGTGCCTCGTCCAAGAAGTCCTGGGTCGTCACAGATCGCTTACGGGTGTGGCTTCGCATAGCTTGCCTCTTCATAGTGAACATGGCAACCTCGTTTGCGACTGCGGTCGCTCGGTCTTGCTCTTCACTTTCATCTGAGACCATGGATGGCTCCAGCTGTTCGCGTATCGTGTCCAGTTTTGGAGAAGCCTGAATAAAAGCTTCTGTGGCCTCCATGATCTCAGCCTCAATCTCTTCGCGCCTTCGCTGGCTTGGAGTTGGATTACGTGGCCTGAGAATGTGCCGCCTAGACAGCATATCTGAATTGGCTTCGTTGAGTAGGTTTTCATTATCGGCATACTGTTGGTTTCGTCCAATGATTGCCTGTATTGCCGCATGCGATTCTTGCGTCGGGGGTGACCCTACGCCGTTCCGTGACTCGCTAAGATCGCTTTCCTCCCCAGTGTCGTTGATGGTTCTTCGGCGCTTCGGTGTCGGGTTCTTGAAGGGCGAAGTCGGGCCACGCTTGCCATCGGCGTAGTCCGAGGAGTGCTCGTCTTGTTCTTCTTCTACTTTCGCAGGTACGACATGGCGCTTGAACTGTGGGCCCGATCGACTCAGCGTTCTGTACGGATTCGAGACGTGTCTCGACGGTTGTCGTGTAGATTGTGATGCTTCGTGAGTCGAAGACTCCTCAAGATGGAATTTGAATGGCGGACGACTGCCAGGAGGTGCCACATCGCTCGTGGGCGAATCTTCAGGCGCACTATCATCCTCGGTGTCTGACCTTCCCGAAGACAGAACGGAGAAGTCGGCATCGAACTGGTACTTGATAAACTGGCCTTGGCCGAAAGTGCTTACGCGCCGTGACGATGGGTGCTGGACATCTGGTTGCACTTTGCTACTATGTACGCCGCTGACTTCCTCAACAGAAGCCAGTCGTGACTTGATCTGCACCACCGGCCTTGCAACATCAAATCTACTGTCTTGTACGCTGCTTGGTCTGGGTGAGTCTGGTTTGTACTCTAGTTGACTTAAACGTCTTATCAGACGGTTGCTCGTAAACGTATCGTGTGTGCCAAATAGTTTCAGGGGGCTGCCTGTGCTCTTTACGTGATTGGGGCTCAAGAGTTGATTTGGGCGTCGAAGAGGTGTCCTCGGAACGTCTTCATCGTCCACTATGGCTGAGTCACTCGCGGTGCCTCGCGTGTCTTTGATGGCTGTCTGGACTGTGCTATTGCTGCGGCCAGTGCCATTGCTGCGGCCAGTGCCTTGTTGTGCAGACGGTTTCTCAGGCGATGGACTGAGTGGGCGTTTTCGAAAGGAGCCGTCCATGGAATAGCCACCTCTTCGAAGTTGGACGTAGCGGCCCACATCGGCGATGTCTGGCGTGCCCACTGGCAGACCCTCGGGGAGCGAGTCATCCTGTATCCTGGCAAAGGACGATCCTTCTCGGGTATAGTTCAGCGAGCTGCCTTCGGGTATCGAGTCTTGCTGGTCAGGCGGTGGCGAGCCGATTTGTCGCAGCCTGTTCGCGAGCTCTGAACCCCTGAACTGGGGGACAGGGTCGGGCGACTGCCCAATCTCGAGCTCGGTGTTGATAAAGACCGGGCTGAACTGCTCATTCTCGAACTCAATCTGGCCGCTCACGGTGCGCGCCTGCTCGTCCTGTGCAACGGAGAGGGAGTCCTCCGGGCCGGTGGTCGAGGCCCGTTGCTGGGAGTCTTGTCGGTGGCGCGCCTGGCTCGCGGTCGGAGCAGGGCGATCGGCGTACGAGTCTTGGCGGTGGTGCACTTGACTGCCCGTCGAGGCCGAGCGGTCGGCATAGGGGTCGTTGGCGGCGGACGGCCATGGCGGGGGGCTCGAGGGCAGGGCAGACAGGCGCAGGACGCCCAGCTTGCGCTTGGCCTGCGGCGTCTCCTGCGCGGGGGTGCTGGCGGGCCTTGCGAAGATGTTCTCGAGGCAGGTGGGGCCAAACAGGTCCTTCTGGTCGGCGCCCTCGCCCTTGACCAGGCGGCGCTTCCATTCGGGCGTCTCGTAGAAGCCGTTGGCCTTGGCGGACGAGATGGCGACGGTGTTGTGGGCGACGGTGCCGGAGAGGAGCGACCCCTGCGAGCTGGCGCTGAACGAGCGCGACGCCTCGGGCGCGTCGGCCTGCGCGCGCGGCGACGAGGATGCGGGCGCGCTGTTCGGGTCCGAGGTGCTGCGCGCGGCCAGGGCACTACTCTGTCTGGGCGGGCGCAGGTCAGTCCGTACCTGCAGCTCCGACTGCGAGCCGGGGGATGGCGCAGGGCGGGGCAGGCGACTGAGCGGCTTCGGCGGCGCGCTGTGGGCGGCGGGGGTCGGTGCAGGCTCGGGCGACGCTGGCAGCGAGGCCGGCTGCAGTACCCACTCCTCGCTCAGATCGTCGAGCCACGGCTGCGAGCTGCCAGCCATGTTGCGGGCGCAGAGTCGCGGTGCCAAGGGCGACGCGGCGGGCGTGTTGTTGTGGTCGCAGGGCGGCGGGCGCGCGTGGTGGCCGGCGCAGGATCAGCGCGGGCGCATGCGACGAGACGGCCCCAGTTGCGCTGCCAGGAACGCGGCGCAGGAACAGGAACAGTCGGTGAATGAATGCTGTGGGCGCGGACGACTGTGTTGCTAGCCTCAACACGGATGCGGTGAGCTGGTTGATCGACCGCCTATCGATTGCAGCTGGCCGTTGCCGAGCAACGAGTGCTCCACCCTGCCGCTGCACATCATGCCCGCCCCAGCAGACGAACTGCGACCGCCTGGAGCCGCCCGACCGCATGCTGTCCTATGCACGCCGATTGCAACTGATCGCAGGCCCCGCTCTGCCCGCTCTGCCCGCTCTGCCTGCTAGCGTCTGGCTGTTTTGCGGCCGCTCGGGTGGATTCAGCCCTGCACGACGACTACGCCACCTGTTCTCGACACCTGTCACGGCGTCGCCCGCGAAAGACGTCGGGACACTGCAGGCGTGCATAGTGGAGACGAGGTGGGCCAGTCTGCGCGCTGTACATAGGCCATGCCCCCTACCCTGCATCCTTACCTCAAGCGGGGCCTGGACTTCGATGCCTCTCCGCCCGACCCCAGCGACCTTGTAGAAGACAGTGCCGACTACAAGGACGATGCAGAGCATAATGCCGCAAAACGCAGGAGAGTGGAGGCAATAGCGCTGCAGTATCTGCGAGGAAGGCCGCCGCTCATCCTCACCGCACGCTTAAAGGGCCCCTTCACGAGGGAATGGCGTAACCCGTGGACGAACGACACGAGTGCAGCATCTGGCAGACAGAGTGAGCGCATCTTGAGTCGCGCAGGAAAACAGGGGGAGGAGAAGTCAAGGCCGGCGCCCGTCGATTCTCCTGAGATGTCCAGGGCAGCAGGGCACACTGAAGAGCAGCCCTACAGTTCGACTGATCTTGAACCACTACCTGCGACAGCTCCTTTGCCAGACGAAGACGATCTCTCTACAGCGACCGAGTTCTTCAGTGTCGACACAGAACAATTCATTGCCAACCACAGCCCTGCAAATCCTTTCTGGCTGCGGCGTCCTGCTGCATCCATCGCCCTCCCATCACATAGTCAGACCGACAAGTCGCCAATCAAGCCACGTACAAAAGACCGCAGATTCAATCCGCGTGAATCCTTGCAGCTCGCGCCTCCCAAGGAACCTCTTGCTGGACAACCACTACCCATCCGTGCAACACCACCAGACGCATGGCGATCGAGCGACTCCGCCTCGATGGACATTTCATCGCCGCCAAAGCCAGCGCCAATCGCGAACCAAGCATCTGAGCCGGACTCATCCTATGCAACATCAGCAACAGCTATACCTGATTCCTCGCGACTACGAGCAGATTCGGCGCAAGAGGAGGAAGCTCGCAGCAGCCAAACCGTCCAACATGCACAGGCGGCAGTCTCTGCTGAGTCGCCCGTTGACTGCAATGTCGTCTCGTCAGGGGCGCACACAGTACAGCCAGTTTATGCCCAGTCCTTTGACTCTTTAGTCCCAGCAACAGCGTACAAGGTCTCGAGCACGATTCAAGTACCGCGATCAAGCCCAAGACGTAGCTCTGCAGGTGCGGGAGGCCAGGACATATCTTCAAAGGGGGACATGCAAATTTCTGCTGAAGGACTGGCCAGTGCGGTGTCTCCGTTAGGGACAAAGAGACAGCCGGGCCCCATTCATCGTACTATTGTGAAGGATCTCGGCCTGCTACAGAACTCGCGCCACAACCTAGTCGCGTCTCCAGCGCCGGCCTCTTCTACTGGGTTCATGTACAGGAAAGTCGGACAGTCAAAGGGCGAAAGCAACGATTTGCCGAAGACAAAGCCGAGAGCCGTCAGCTTTAGTTCCTCACCCATTTTCACAAGGAAAGACCACGGTCAAGTTGCTGTAGACGCGGAAATTGCTGCTCCGGTTGACGAGCCTGGACCTGAGTGTGCAGTGCCCCATGCGTCCGTTGAGGCAGCAGTTGAAGGCTCTGGCAAAGAAGGCAGCGATGGAATTTCCCAGGAAGATGAGGAGGATCAGAATAGGGACGAAGAGCAAGAGTCATACAAGTCCAGACAGTCACAGTACTCCACACAGGCTGCGATGCTTTTAGCGCAGCTTGAATTCCAGGAGGACTCCCCGCAATCCTCAACCTCATCAACCACCTTCCGACCATGGTCACAGCCGGCGCAAAACACACCACCGCCGCCTCTAGCTCAACCCAGTCCTGCAATCACCCCTCTCTCAGTCTTCAACGTCAGGACAGACATATGTTTCAATGATCTAGCGGTAGACAGTGCACTGCATGATGCTCCTATTAGTACGCAAGACCTGTTCGACGCAGCATCACCCTTTGCGTTCAGTACAGTGAAGAAGAAGAGCCACCCACGGCGAACTAGCCTGCGGTTTGCCTTGACCTCGAAACTGAACGAGGGCATGACTGCGAACAGCCCTACTCCGTTTTCGGAGCGGAGACCGCTCATGGAGAAAAATACACGCATGATGTGGAGCTCCAACCACGAAAAGTCGTCGTTGCACGCAGCAAAACTCACATCACAATCACCAAAGTGCACCAGCAATGACGTGGAGCTGCCCCAACTCGACTTCCACACGTCACTGGATTTCGGCCCGAATACCGACTTTACAGATTGCTTCCTCAAAGGACTGGATAACGCGCCTTGAGGCACGAACCAGCGGTTCAGGAAAGAATTGTGGTACCGCAACAGAATCCAGGTTTGTGGATGAATTGATGCCTGCAAATCTGCTTCCTTCGCTCTCAACACCTCCCGCTCGCTCACAGTGACAGCTGCAGCCCCCGCTCGCAGATAAGAGCGTCCAGAGCTGCAGCGCGGTTCAGAAGGGCAGGGTGCAGCAACAGCCCGGTTGCAGTTGCGGTGAGCGGCCACGTTCCTGGGTGATTGGGCGAAAACGAGTCGTAGAACCACGCCTTGCATATTGCTGCACAAGTGGCCCAGAAGGGAGGAAACTCGTGTCTCTGCGACCGAGCTGGCAACGGGCCCTGGGAACGACCATGCTCGAGAGCTGGTGCAAAGTTTGGGCACAATGGACGGAAGGCGCGGAGGCGGGCGGGCGGACGTCTAGCACGAACCCAGGGGCAAACTATGACATTTCTTTACGGCTCGCCGACGAGGAGTTGACGGTGTGCTGCAACCAAGCCAGTGTATGGATCCTCTTGAGCGTGATGCATGCCTCGATGGGCGCGATAACGATGCCGTGTTGTTGTGTCCTGTGAGACCCACTTGTTCCTGCCCAAGCCACGGGGGTGCCCATGATTCAGAAGCTGCCAGCACGCAGACGGGTGTGAAGGGCAGCCCACAAGTGAATGGCAGCGTGCAGCAAGCAAAACCGCCGTCGCCAGACGCAGCGCACGCTCTAAGTACTGCGCGCACACAACGCACCTCACTGAAAAGGTCATGGTGGTGGTGCAGCGGCCGCGACGTCATTGGCTCGAGCGTTCGCCAATTATCTGTGCGCCACTTGTTGGAGCGTGACGGCCGTCCACACACGTCCTCGAAGCGTCGGAACGTGGGTCTGCCGTCGCCCTCACTCGCTGCTCGCAACGCTCAGCACCGCGAAGACCTGCCGCCCGCCAGCACCCTCTGCCAGCGCGCCCTCGCTGCTCGACCCCTCGCACGCTAAGCCGGCCAAAGTGTGCCCTTGCCGCCCCAACGACGGCTGTCCTGGCCCGCCGCGACTACCTCCAGGCCCGTCCGGCAATATCTGCCACACGGTCTGCCACGCCTCCCGACGAGTGCCTCACAGCGAGCCTGACCAATGTCGCCCCCATGTCACCGCATTTGGACGCCCAAGGAAATACCTCACCCCGCGCATCGGTGAGGTCAAATGCGCCGCACATTCCCCCCGCCAGCCATGGCCCCCCGACTCCCTCCAGGCGTGCTCAAGAAGCCGCGCCGCCCGTCGTGACGCCACGCAAACTCTCGCAAACGGGCCGTTCCAAGACCGCGCCGATTGCCCCGAAGGAGAGCCTTTGGCAGTCGTCGTTCGACCGCCCGCAGCTCGACGAGCGCGACAGCATCTTCTCGACAACCTACCTCGCCTCTGACAGCCCAATTTCCTCGCCACGCACCAACGCAGCAGCAAACACGACAGACTCCAACGACGATGCTCCCGAGCACAGCTTATCCGAGATGGCTGCACCAGCGCCGTTGCAGAGGAGACTAATCGACCCGCCCTTGTTCCGCAGAAAGGAATCCACGTACCCCCCCGCTGCCCTTCAAGACCCCCAATCCATCCTAGCCACCCAATTCGCCCAGCAAATTCCAATTGAATCAATCATGGGTCTCGAAGCAGCCCGCCAGAGCCCACCGCCTTTCATGAGTCCCGTCGACTCTCCTATCCGCCGATCTTCCACACCACATAACACAGACGCGCATTCGGCCTTGCACAATGTCTTGACCGACACCGAAGAGAGACGTCGGAACAGAGAATGGCGAGAAGGCAAGCCCGTGCCTTTCAAAGGCAGTGCGGCCCATGAGGATCCAGCATCAGATGAGCAGGCTGTGAAAAAAATCGAAGCCACCCTACCCAAAGCAGAGCAAGCATCGTCAGGACGTAGCCGGAAAGCAAGTCATTTCCTCCGAGTCTTCAAGGACGCCGAAGGGCCTGAAGAACAGCACAAGCGGGACACGCGATCGAAGGACCGCCGTCCTACAGATAAGACACTGTCCCTGCTACCGGAGGAGAGCGACACCAGTGCTCAACAGCATTCGCTGCAACAGTCATCCCATCCATCATCAGTCGTGCCAACGCCTCATGATGAGGACACGGCGTCTTACTTTGAGCTACCGGCCGCAACGCCCAGGGATAACGAACCAACTACTGCACCGGCTCCTGGTACAGAGATTGAATCAAAACCCAGCAAACACCAACTGCCTTACTCGCTTCTCGAAGAGATCAGGAATTTCACAAACTTGACACCTGGTGCCGTTCCGGGATCTTCAATGTCGAGAAGCTTGCCCGCTTCAGTCCTGGACAAGCTTCATGCACATGCATCTACAGTCACGAATTCGCAATCTCAGGATGAGCCGACTGACTACTTTCAAGCCAAAGATGTTGACGTTACAAACCGATCACCGGCATCCGAGGAAGATGACGACTCGGAGCGTGAACAAATTTCGTCCGCTCTGTATTTTCCCCATCGCCAACACAAGGCAGCCGAGCCAGCCACTCCGGTCGAAGAGACACGACGATCAGAGGTAGACGATAGCCGTAAGAGAACTTCTATTCATGTGAGCAAGGTACCCAGAGGTTGGGATACAGGAGAGACTGTTCAAACTCCTGAAGAAGTAGAAATTTCTCTACAGTCCCAAGATACCAATCAATGCCTACATGGTGACTTTGCTGCGTCAGCATCAGTGCAGAAAGAAGCCGACAAGCTATTGACATCTGCGTCAGCCGATGCAATTTCAGCAGAATCTGAATCTGAGAATGAGTCGCTAGCAGAGTCCACACAATCACTTCCTGGATATGAATCGAGCGCGACTGATGACCTAGGTACGACGCCCACTGCACCGACGATCAAACCAGCACACAGGGCTGTGACGGCGCCAGCGCCAGCTCCGATTGCGCAACCACCAGCTCCGCTCGGCGCTGTGGAGTTGAAACCGTACAACCATCAGGTTGGTGGACATTCTACAGTGTATCGCTTTTCCCGAAGGGCTGTATGTAAACAACTCAACAATCGTGAGAATGAGTTCTATGAGACTGTTGAAAGGCATCATCCTGAGCTACTGGACTTTCTGCCAAGGTACGTTCACCGCTGTTGAAACAGTTTGCTTTGATGCTGAAACATCAGCGAAGTCGTTGTCGCCTCCGTCTTCAAATAAATGGTTTGCTAACGTTATGCTGTTAATTTAGGTACATTGGTGTATTGAACGTCACTTATCGCAAGGCACCAAAGAAGAAGAAGAAAGACAAGGCGAAGACAGACACTGATTCTGCTGTCTCTGCTGCGCAGCCGAGCGACGCAGGCAAGGACGGAACACAAATAACCTCACAGGACGCTAAAACAGAAGATCAGCCGAGAGTTGTCAGCCATTCGCAGCAACAGATGCCTGCACCGCAAGTCATCTTTGCGAACAATCGACACATCATCCCAGACAATCTGTTTGGTGTTCCTCCCCGATCCGCTACGCCAGACCCCTGGATGGGCAATGGCTCGTTTTCTTCTCAGTATCATCGGAGAAATCAAAGCGTGCAAGACTACAGCTCGAACGGCGCAGACAGACCCCCAATGCGGCACCACAGCAGTTGGGGTGTCACAACCATCAACCGCAAACTGCAAGAGGAAGTCCTGCGCCAGGTGTTTGCACCTCCTACAATTCATCACCGTCAACGTCACCATCATCATGGCATAGGAACCCGTAGACTGGGGAGCGATAATGCGCAGTCCATGGCCGGATCTGCGCCGTCGATGAGGCGAAACAGCACAGATGTATCCGTTTTGCAACCAGGTCTTAGGGAGGAATCACCACGCAAGCAGATACTCAAGGCTAACGCAGAAGCCCGTCGACAAGCTTCCGACGCCAGTGACCTTGCCGTCAGTTTCGGATCACCAGAAGAGCTGAGGCCGCGAAACAAGGAATCGCTGCAGCCGCCCCTGAGCAATATTCCACGGAGAAGACACTCGGGCAGCGGGCTCATGCGCCGACCTTTAAGCTTAGACTCTGACCAAAGACACAATCTTGAATTTTATGAAGAAGAGGGATATGGTGGAGACGGCGAGGAAGAGCTGTTCGCAATGGATGAAGACCGTCAACCTATTTCACCTACCAAAACCGCTTCGAACGGCCCGCCCTCAGCTTCTGAGGGTTCATCGGTTGCCAATAATATGGAGCATGATTCTGGAGGGTCGATACTTCCGGCTCCTGTCACACCTAAGAAGAAAGCAGAGCCTCCAACACTTCAGGACCCCGCCAATCCCGAAGAAGCTCAGCAACAGCCTGATGAGCGCGTGCAGCATTTCATTCTACTTGAGGATCTAACTGCGGGCATGTCCCGACCCTGTGTCTTAGATCTGAAGATGGGCACCCGCCAATATGGCGTCGAGGCCGACGAGAAAAAACAGAAGTCGCAACGTCGCAAGTGTCAAATGACCACGAGCCGTGAGCTCGGTGTGCGCGTTTGCGGCATGCAGATATGGAACGTAAAGACGCAAAGCTATCTCTTTGAGGACAAGTACTATGGCCGCGATCTCAAGGCCGGCAGAGAGTTTCAAGATGCGCTCAAGAAGTTCTTTTGGGATGGCAACGGCTACAAAGCAGCTAATCGCCATATCCCTGTCATCTTGGAGAAGATCAGTCAACTTGAACGCAAGATCAGGAAGCTGCCAGGCTACAGATTTTATGCCAGCAGCCTACTCATGTTATACGATCAAGGCGATGGCGAACAGAAGGATAAGGACAACGTTCCTCTTCCGAATGGATTCACAACGCCAAACGGCGATGATCTGTCTGCAACGCCATCGGCAGCGCCATACGGACCAACATCTCCTGGGCTAGCGCCTCCTTCCATCGCGGCATTTCCAAAAGAGAAACCGGAGATCAAGCTCCGGATTGTCGACTTTGCCAATTGCGTCACTGCTGAAGACACACTCGATGGTGCGTCTTGTCCACCCAAAGAGCCTGATGATGTGGACAGGGGTTATCTACGCGGGCTGCGGTCACTACGACTATACTTCCAGCGTATCTACCGCGATATCAACGAAGAATGGGTGGAGCGTGGTGAGGGCGAAGGCATGGCCCGCGGCAGCCATCACCACGGCTCCGGATTCAGTGAGGCTGGTCCTGGTTGGATGGACGAGCCTGGTGGTGAGGACACTGGATATGTCAGTTTCTAGCGAGTTCGCACAGGGGCGAGCCGTGTTACATAAAGATACCACGTGGAGTTTGATGGGATGTGTGGCGTTTCCTGGTTTTCTGCTCAGCACGGCGTTTGGTGTTCGTGCAAGACAAAGTATCGAAATTGTTTACTGGGCATGCATACGGCGTATTCCTTGCATAGGCGGATCACTGGTCGGGGTGGGCTTGGGTGCGGGTTTTTTCATTGTATAGTATACCTAGAGTGGAAGTTGTAGCGCAAATATAATCAAGCAATCCAACAAGGTATCCTTGCATTAAGGTCATCATACATATGTGAGTAGTGTGTTGAGCATGGGGAAACCACGCTAGCAAGGTGGGTTGTCCTCGGTTGTCAACGACCGCCACCAGCATGACAAAAACATCAGCCTTGCAGTCCGCCCTGCTCATCATGCCGACCCAACCAGACGACGTTCTGCTCTCAGTAAGTAAGGAGGATTTGACTGCGATATCCTTACCAGCCAATCAGTCTCTCTCTGCGGTTATAGGGCAATTCGGGCAGATGAGGCTGACAATGCACAGCTGCAGTCCTCTCTCCGCAACGCACTGGCAACCTTCGGACCTGGCAGCACGCAATACCTCACCATCAAGTACATGGTCGACGAGTATGCGGCCAAGCTTGCTCTTGAGAACATGTCGTTGTCACCCTCCGGAGAAGAGCGGTGAGATGTGCAGCATGCACATCAGGACGCCTCACTCAGCTGTCTCACGTGTCAAGAGTGGGTAAAAGGTCTTACATTTCCATCCAGCTACGCTCCCGCTCTGGCTAGAGTTACAGTGATATTCCAGACAGTTTCGCATCGATGCATATCTGGATGTCGGCTACCGGGAGTTTCACGTTTGTCCAGAGCTGGCCAGTAGCCCTGAGGCCCGTCGACGCAGCCTCGGGACGATCTCACTTGCAGATCCGCACAGTCGACCTCCTGGGACAGGGGCAAAGGAGGACTTCAACACTCGCCTTGGTTTGGGCTCAGCGAGCTGGCGCCACCACTCGTCACTTACACCACTGAGCGGGTAAACCATTTGCCGATCAAGACTAGACATCACCAGACGTCAGCTCAGGTTGATTTAACTAGACCGAGTCCTTGATATACTACTGGTCGGAAGTAAGACGGAGAACTGTTTCGCTTGTATGCCCGCATTGTACCTAGAGTTAGGTCGCAAAAACGTTTATACCTCCGTTGGACCGCAGTGCGGATCGGGCTCGGCGAACTTCCTCTTCAAAACTGTCAACTTTCGGTTCTAAGGCAGTGGGATCGCGGATGGCGCGAACCCATGAAGATCTGGCGGCGGGAGTGCTTAGTGGGTGAAGTGTTGACCACCCGGAGCGCGCCCCGCCCCCTAGTCATCATGGATCGCCACTTTCAAAACATTGGTTTTCAGTCTGGTGAATTAACGCTGCCCAACAGCTAACAGGATTAATACTAGTGCTGATGCACCTCGCCATCATCCAGCAGACTCCAATACCGCCTTGTCTTCAGAACTCAATGATGATCCACACTTCGCCTCACATATGTTCTTACACCTGCACTGTCGCAGTCACCTTCTGATGTCTGGACACCTTCAATCTTGGACCTTTCATTCGTAATCATGCATTCATTCGCATGGTTTTGTCTTTCCTGGGGACTGGTAGCGCAGGCCGTACCTCTGCAGGGGGACAGAGTACTTGAAGAGCGGGGAAATGAGAACATCCATATCACCACAGGGGAGTCAGCTCGGGATCGAACAATATTCGTTGTGGTGTCCATCTTCTGCTCAACGACACTTGCATTCCTGCTAGGTATGAATTTCGTCTCTGTAACGTCCAGAAACAAGCGATGCTGATAAACGGGTAGGATCCCGTATACAGCGGCTGAAGCGAGGAATTCGATCAAGACGAAACCTCATGATGCCTCTTCTCCTCGCTATGTACACCACTGCTATATGCTACATTGTTACTTCAGCGGCACTGGTATCCGGACAAGGCCTGTACACGTACGAGCTTTGCGACGCCGGCACATGGGTGTGCTTGATGTTCTACATCATGGCCAAAGGCTGGGTGTACGCCTTCTTGGTCGAACGCGTCCATGTCGTCCGCGCACCCTTCGTACGCCGTGGCAAGGACGTAGTATACATGGCCTGCCTGATTCCTGCGATGGTAATGTTCACTGGCATATCGATCAACTCGTACTTCTGGCGCGTTACTGCCATGCACAACGACGACGGTCGCTGCCACTTCGGGATCCAGCGCGAGGCCTCGATACCGATCCTCGTAGTCAACATTGTGACAAACGTCTCCTTGACTGGCGTCTTCTTCTACCTCCTACGGCCGGTCATCAAAATCCATGGTCTGTCGCCCTCGTCCTTTGGGCTTGCACGAAAGAGCAAGGTTGCAACAGTGGCTGCTCAACCTGGGCCGAACGACTCGGCTGTACAGCGAAATATCAAGACACTGCTGTGGAAGAGTATAATCGGCGCGATATTGATTGAGCTACCCGTGCTAGCAAATATGGCCCAATTTGTGGTCACCGGTGGCAAGGAACGTGGCATGGCATGTCTGACTTTTTGCATGGCTGATGCATTCTGGGATGCATTAGTCATACATTGGTTGACCTTTGGCTCGTCTGCAGCAGCCGAGAAGGACCTGCTGCGCTCGACGGGAGCAAGCTCGAGGCAGCCGCTTACGGGGCGGCAAGAGAGCATCCCATCACGGTGTAGCAGTCGAAGAGAAGCGAGGGAGCCGACCGTCAAAGCACCAGAGACCACGTACGCACAGGCGTCGGATCTTGAGGTTGCGATGCGTACAGATTCGACAAGACCACTGGCGACATCACCACCGTGAAGTGCTGTATAAAAAATCCACAATTATTTCCATCCAAAACACGTGCCGTCTGTTTCACCGTGACTATCGTGCAACCCCCCAACAAACTCTCCACTTAGTCACCAAACCAACACACCCGTACCCTCCATCTGTCGAGCACGTCCCAACGCCCACCCACAAAACCCGCGGCAATCCACACCCATACCCCGACGCCCCGAGCCCGACGCCGAACGTTGGCGGCCAACGGGCCGACTCCTAGGGCGTGTAGAAGTCGGCGTTAATTGCATGTGTAAACACCTAGCGCCACTAACGCCGACGTCCATTTTAAGCGCGAGCGAGACGGCATGCACACAGGACGCAGTAACCGCCGAGTAGGTACTTTCCCACTAGCCTACACGCACCCATCGTATTACCTACATTGCTGCAGGGCCGGCATCTGGCCAATCCCGCTCCGCCGCACCGCGCTCCGGGGGGTCGGTGCAGTGCGATATGTGGGTGTCTGCGCCGGCACCGTGCTCCGAGAGTCGGTCTAGCATGCTGGGTGCCTGCCCTGCGCCGGCGGCGTGGCGCAGCGTCACATTGGACTTTTTTTGTCCACGGCAGGCGAGCGGGGATACGAGGGTGTTTTGGGTCGCGAGTGCGGCGCAGGCTTCGTGCTGGTGCTGGAGAAGGATGGCCCAGGGTTTGGGCGGGACGTGTGGCCTGCGGTGGAGAGAGGTGCCCTGGGCACGCAACACTGGTGTGGGTCAGGGTTCCGCAGAGAGAAGGAAGCCACAGCAGACTGTGTGGCTTGGCTTCCCGTGTCGGATGTGCAGGGCGTGTCTCTGCGCTCAGCAGCAGCGGACGCCGTGCGTCGTCCCCTCCCCCCGTCTCTCTCGGTGCAGAGGAGTGTCACCACTGCGTGCAGGGACAGGAGATGGGACCGGGACGCGTGGCGCCGCGGTATCGCCTCTTGGGTACCGGTTGCGGGCACGCTGCATCAAAGCTTGCGCCCAGGCGCGTCACGCTCGTGTAGATTCTCCCGAGGGAGCGTCCAGGAGAATGGCAGGCGACGGGTATTGCGGGCTTGTGTTTGGATCGGCATGCGTAAAGTTTCTGCCACTGCTGGGTTGCGACGATGCAGTCTGACCTTGCGGCCACGCGCATCACGCTCTTGCACATCTTCCCGAGGGTCCTTCCAGGTGACCGACAACGGAGCGAGGCGGGCTTGTGTTTCGACGGGGCGTGCGGTAGAGTTTCTCCCTCTGTTGCTAGTGGGGGCTTGTTGAGGGTCCTGCGGTGTGATCAGCAGGTGGGTTGTGCCAGTCCCGTTGCTTTGCATGGGGTCGACGCCGGCGCTGAGGAGGTGGTCAGGAGGACAAGGCGTTGGGGATCTAGGTGTTGAGGCACGCGTCTGGTATTGACTAAGCTGAGTCAATGTCAATACAATCGGATGGCGTGAAGGTAATGAAATGCTTACCTGTCTAACATGAATGGACTGTTCTTTTCACCATGTTTCTCTAACCCCCTTTACCCCATCGCTTGCACACCCCTCTCCAACATCTCATACCACCCAGTGTACGTCCCGCACTGCCAACCTGCAAGTACGTCAAAGTCCTGCTTGCCCTCAACTGTATATAATCCGTTCCCCCTCATCGCCCGGGAAAGTATCGATCGTGGTGGCCCAGTGTAGCTCTATCACCGTTAGCTGAGACCCCCAGCAACACATCCACTGTACTTGCTTCGTTTCTTGTAGGTGAGATGTCTAACGTTCCACTTGACTAACTCCACGCAGTAAGATTGCCCACACATGGCGTACCAGGCCACCATGACATCGAGAGCAAGATCCGTCTTGTGGGCAACAGCCATGTAGTCAAAGCTGCCATCCCACGATTGGAACGTCATGGGTAGGTACACCATCTCGCTGTGTTTCTGGGCGTGGGCGACTGCGTTTGCGGTGAACAACGTGCTATCCTCCGGGGCTCCTAGCTCGGCAGCACGACGTTGTAGTTGGACTACATCTGGCGATTGCGTCTGATGCTCTGCGTATTGTGCGAGAAGGCGCTTGCGGCGCTCCTTGGCTGCGAAGAGCGCGTATGGGATCGGTAGGGTGATCAGACGGACATTCTCTGGCTCTCGTCCGCTCTCGATGTCGCTTGCAATCTGGGCGATGGAGCTGGGGCACAGGCGCCAGTCGCATGCGGGACACGGTAGGTTGCGGTAAGTGCGAAGCTGGGAGTTGTGGCACTCGTAGTTATCCATGTGCTCCTTGTTCAGTTCCGTGAGACATGTTGTGTGGTAGTAGTGTGCTTCTGAGGGACACAGCGTCTGTGAGGGTAACACTTGATGTTAGCATGTCTTGGGTTCGGTGGTCATGCGTGGTTGGGTCTACCTTAAGACAGCGAGTGGATCTGAGATCCTCGCCATTCTGGCATATACCGCAGTACAGCTCGGCCCCTTCAGGATCAATGTCCACTACTACGGTCCGCACCGGAGGACCGACGATTTTGGAAGCACAGTTTGGGCCAGGGCAACCTTCGATGCGATCGGGTGGAAGGCTCTGCCAGTGCTTCAGTGCACACCAATCGTGAGCGTCGTGTCCGCAGTAGATTGTGAAGTACGGTAGGTCTTCCTCGATGGTCCCCAGGGTCCAGCCGCAATAGATGCAGTCGCCGTTGTATGGCGGCTCGCCGGTGTTGATGTACTCGACGTGATTGCACATCGTTTCGGCTTTGGTGATTGCAGGTCGAAGAGCTGGAGATGTGGTCCTTCACGCTTTCTGCCTTGATATACAGCGCACTGGCCATCTCGCTTAGCAATCTGCGTCGATGACGGTGAAGGGCGCAGATCTCCGCCTGCAGTACGGTGAAGTATCTCAAGGGCGTAGAAAGAGTATTCCACTGACATGGAATGTGAGATACTTCAACGGTTTGTAGCGCATGGTGAGTCAACGGCGACTTGGTCCTGGCTCGTCCAAGGGGGTAGATGTAATTCACCGACGCATGAAGATGCTGCTGTCTCCAGCCTCATGCAGCACTGAGCTACCAGAGTGAGTTTTACCTGCACAAGATACGCTGTAGTAGATGCTGTAGTCCAAGTGTCGTCCTCAGAATAATACCCTCGCTCGAATAGCTCTTACTGACCTACCAAGCGAAGCCACGAGACATTCCAAGCTGGTCCACTGTGTACTCCAGGTCGCCGTGTCCAAACGAGATCCAAGACATTACCATCCAGCTGTAGCACGCGGATCGAGTCCCTCGCCATCTCAGCACCCAAACTCCCAGGCCATCAACGACTACAATCTGCCATCATCCCCAGCATCAACAACAGACAGCCGCATTTCCCAGTCCAGGCCTCACCCCGCCAGCCATGCTGAGCAAAAAGTCGCGGACAGGAACAGCACACAGTGGTAGTCGTCCGACCAGACCCGCGCGTCAGCATCCTCGGCGCTCCCTCTTGGCGCTCCCCACCCACGCCCCACCCCCAGTCCGCCGTACCATACCACGCAGCCGAGCTACACCACATTATACATCCACGACACGCTCCCGTGCACCGGACAGCCCACCATGGCGCACAGCGCGGAGAAACTGCACACGGCCTGCGACGAATGCCGTGAGCCCCCCGCGCTTACGCAGAGACGCAGCTTACGAGGCAGGCACGCGCAAACTGCGCTGCGAGGGCGGCGCGCCCGCGTGCAAGCGCTGTGCGAGCGACGGCGTCGCGTGCGTGTATTCGCCGCAGAAAGCGATGGGGCGGCCGCGGAAAAGGAGGAGGAGTGGCGGGGAGGGCGAGCGCGACGGGGGGCTTGCGGGGCAGCTGAGTCCTGGGGGGTTTGGGCTGGTGTCGCCGGCGCCGGAGGAGGGGGAGGGGGTGGTGGTGGCGGGGGAAGGGTATGGGCACGATTCTGGTCTTGTGGGTGTGTACGACGGGATTGAGTAAGTGATGTACTTCCTCTGCTGGCTGCGGCGCGACTCACATCCACAGCTTCAGCCTGACGCCGCCTCTGGACCCCTCCCTCTGGACCACCGACTTCCCCCTCGCGCCCCCCTTGACCACCGACTTCCCCCTCGCAAACCCCTTGGCCGCCGACCTCTCCCTCTCAACCCCCTTGGCCGCCGACCTCTCCCTCTCAACCCCCTTGGCCACCCTGACCCCCGCCGACCAACCCCCCCTCCCCCCCTGCCCCTGCCTCTCCCTAACCTACCTAACCCTCACCAAGCTCCACACGATCCCGGTCTCCTTCCCACTAGTCATGGCCCCGCTCCGCGCAGCCATGACCACCATCTCCACACTCACGACGTGCCCCACGTGCCCCCTCGACCCCTTCAGCGCAGGCCAGAACATATCCGCGCTAGTCTCGCTCTTCAAAGCGCTGCTGTCGCGCATCAGCGCCGCGCTCGTCGAGACAGACCGCGAGGCGGCGCGGCTCGCGGCCGCATGCGCCACAAAGCCGTTCCGCATCGGCGACAGCAGCCCCGCGCTCGCGCACCTGCACACGGGGACCCCCGACTGTCCGGTCGGGGTGGATGTCGAGCTGCGGCCGGAGGTGTGGCGGGTGGTTGTCAAGGCGGCGCTGCGGGGGCTGGTGGAGGGGGGTGGGGCGACGGTCGGGGCGCTGCTGGAGGAGGTCGAGGCGCGGCAGCGGCGGTGGCATGCCGACGCGGGGTTTATGGAGCGGGTGCTGGGGGTCAAGGGGCGGTGTGAGGGGGCGCGCGAGGGCGAGTGCGAGAGCTTGAATGCGGCGCATATCAGGCGGTTTGCGGGCATGTTGAATTGGGAGTGAAAAGGGTATATTGCTATACATGCGGCTAGCCTAGGAGTCTGGCGGCCATGTCTTCCATGTCTTCGAGGGTTTCGGGCTGCTCGACCACGTGCCGCGCGTCCTTGGCCTTTCTGCGCTTCTTCTTGCTGCTGGGTTCGTCGTCCTCCGAGTCGGACTGGAACCACTTCTTGGGCTTCTTCTCGACCAGCTGCGGCGCTTCGTCTCCCTCGTCTTCGTCCTCGTCGCTGTACATGGCGTCGGCCCTGAAGTTCGCCAGGAGGTCTTCGCCCGCGTCTGGAAGCTCGACGCCACCATCGCTGTCGTCGTCAGATCCTGCGATCTCCCCGCCTCGCTGCTTCTCCTTGCGCTTGCGGAGCTTCTCCCTCCGCTTCTCCCTCGCCGCGGCTTTGTCATCGATATCAGCCTGCTCGACGACCTGCATCGCCTCCTCGATGAACTTCTGGCGCTGCGCCTCCGGCAGCCCGCGAGCCTTGAAGTCATCCTCGTTCTCGAGCTCGTAGACCTCGTGCGGGTTGCCGTCGTCGTCGTAGATGATCTTCTTGCCCTTGTCCATGAACTGCAGCAGTTTCTTCTTGGACTTGAGCAGCTTCTCGCGGCGGTTCGAGTCGATGACGAGGGGCTGGGATGCACCCGCGAGATTGACGACCTTGCCGCTTGGTATGGACGGGTCGGTTGTGGCGTCGATGCCGAATGTCTCGTTGTCGTCAGCGTCGCTGTCGTCGTCGGCGGGGATGCGGCGCTTGACGGCCATGAAGTCGTCGTCTCCGTCGGCCGCACCAGCGCCGGTGAAGTCGTTGGTGGCTTCGTCGCCGTCGCGGACGAGCTTTTTGTAGTGGTCTGCAAGAACATCCTGGTTTTGGCGCTCGAACATGCGGTCGTACTTTGTGCGTACGGGCTTTTCCGCCTTTGGCGCCTCCTCCTCGGAGTCCTCTGACACTTCAATCTTCTCCCTGTTTGCCTGCTTCTTCTGTTTGCTGTCGTCGTTTTGCAGGAACTTGATCCTTGGTGCTCCTGGCAAGCCCAGACTTGCCGCGTAGGCTTCCAGGTCGTATTCCTTCAGCTTGAAGACCTCCTTGTCCTTCTGCAGATAGAGTGATTTGACGTGTGTCATGAACGCCTTCTGGCCCAGGTACTTGATCGCCGAATCTTTGAAGTTCATGTTCTGCAGCTGCTCCCTGATTGACGTCTTCTTCTTCTGTCGAACGTTGATGGCCTCGATGGGGACCTTCTTCTGCTCCAAACGCTTCAGCATGCCCTCCTCTTCGCTCGGCGCGAGGAACAAGACACCTCGTCCTTTGCGGTTGTAGCGGGCTGTACGCCCGACGCGGTGGATGTACGTGTCGACGTCGTCAGGGCAGTCGACTTGGATAACGAAATCAACGGCCGGGAAGTCTAAGCCTCGAGCTGCAACGTCGGTCGCGAACAGACACGAGTTCTTCGCGGCAGAGAACTTTGATGTTACATCTAGGCGAGCGCCCTGCTTTTGGCGGCCGTGAATGTGCAGCAGCGGAATACCAGGCTGCATGTGGCGGAAGGACTCGTAGACGAAGCGCACTGTCTTTGCCGAGGAGAAGAAGCACAGAATCTTCGACTTGTTGCTGGCCTGGAGGAAACTCCACAGCGTGTCCAGCTTGTCCTCGATAGGGCAGATGATGTAGTTCTGTGTAAGGCCTGTGGGCGTTGCGCTCTTGTCTTCGGCGTGCACGGATACGTATTCGGGGTCCTGGAGGCTCAGACGTGCGAGGTCGGAGACTTTGCGCGACTGGGTCGCGGAGAAGAGCATCGTCTGGCGCTCCTTGGGGAGGTACTCGACGATGGCGTCGACGTCTCGCTGGAAGCCCATGTCCAGAATGCGGTCGGCCTCGTCCAGGACCAGCATCTTCAGGTCGTCCACATTGAAGGCAGCGGTCTGCGACAGGTGCTGCAGCATGCGGCCGGGGGTTGCGACCAGGATGTTCATGCGCGTGAGAGCGTCCCTTTCCGACTCCAAGCTCTTTCCGCCGATCAGCAAGCCTGCGGCGAACATGTGGCCGTGCTTCCCAATCTTGCGCAGGACGTCGAAGATCTGGATGGCCAGCTCGCGGGTCGGCGAGAGGATGAGGGCGCCGAGCCCGGCGTCGGCACCGATGTGCTGGAGGCGGTACAGGTTCTCGAGGACGGGCAGGATGAACGAGAGCGTCTTGCCGCTGCCGGTCTTGGCGGCGCCGAGCATGTCGTGGCCCTGCAGCGCGAGCGGGATGGCTCTGGCCTGGATGTCGGTCATGACGGCGAAGTGACATGCCTTGAGGCCGGCCTTGGTGGGCTCGGAGAGCGGCAGGTCGGTGAAGTCCTTGTATGCGCCCGACTTGGGGTCCAGTGCTGCGACGGCGGCGTCCAGCTTCTCGACGTCGACGTCGTCGCGCTTGCGCTTGGCGGCCGAGGCCTGCTTCTTGACCTTGGTCGGCCGCGTGCGGCCTGTGATTGCGGCGCCACTCATGACTTGGGTGCAGCTGCCGCGAGGCTCGTGGGCGATAGGCGTGATGGTGCAGCCGCGCCGTCGAGGAAAACATTTTGGTGGAGCAGTGGCCCGTGCCCTCCGCGGGGGTCTCGCCGCAGCCGGCGCATGCACTGCATCAACGCGCACTGCATCAACGCGCTCACGGCCCGCACGCATCCCCGCACGCATCCACGCACGCATCCACGCACGCATCCCCGCACGCATCCACGCACGCATCCACGCACCCCATGGCGGACGACATCGAGTACGAGCTCCAGGCGGCCGGCAAGGAGCTGGACAAGGTGGGCAGAGACGCGCGCGCGCCGACTGTGCCGCAGCTAACGGGCGCAGGACGAGGAGATTGAGCGTACGCCGGCGCCGCGCTGGGTGCCCGCCGCATACTGACGTGCCCAGGGATCCGCAATGTCTTCAGCCTCAACGCGTACGCGGTGCTCGACCTGCAGCCGGGCGTGCCCGACGCCGACATCAAGAAGGTCTACCGCGCCAAGTCGCTGCTGATCCACCCCGACAAGACGCCCAACCCGAACGCGCCCGACGCCTTCGACCGGCTCAAGAAGGCGCAGACGCTGCTGCTCGACGAGAAGCTGCGCGCGGGGCTGGACGAGGACATTGCCGACGCGCGCATGCTGCTGATGCGCGACAAGAAGCTGACGGCCGACGACGCCGAGACGCGCAGCCCCGAGTTCCTCAACGAGTGGCGCGACAAGACGGCCTGGGTCATCCGCGACAACGAGCTGCGCCGCCAGCGCCAGATGAAGGCCCAGCTGCGCGAGGAGGGCCGCCAGCAGAAAAAGGACGAGGACGAGGCCGCCGACCGCAAGCGCAAGCGCGACCACGACCAGGCCTGGGAGAAGTCGCGCGACACGCGCATCAACAGCTGGCGCGACTACCAGCAGGGCAAGAAGCCGGAGCCGGATGGTGCCAAGAAGAAGAAGAAGAAGAAGAAGCTCAAGGCGCTGGGGTGAGTCTTGTTTGACCAGACCACATGCTCTGCATCACGCACCACTGGCGGTGGTAGTGCCTCCGCTCCAGTAGTCTTGCACCCTCCATATGACTGGCCACTAGAGTTTGGCAGCTACATCTTGTTCGTGCCAGCCCCGGCTGCACATTCCCTCGCAACGCCCAGCCACCGGCACGCACGGCACCGCGGCCTCGATCGGGGTCAGGCAGGCTGCCTCAACGGCGTTGCAGATGGAGCCGACAGTCCCAACAGACGCGAATACATGGTTGCACACGTATATTCTGCCCGTCTACATGTCCATGCATCTACTGCCGTCTACATGTCCATGCATCTACTGCCGTCTACATGTCCATGCATCTACTGCCCGTCTACATGTCCATGCATCTACTGCCGTCTACATGTCCATGCATCTACTGCCGTCTACATCTACATGCATCTACTGCCGTCTACATGTCCATGCATCTACTGCCGTCTACATGTACATGATCTACTGCCGTCTACATGTCCATGCATCTACTGCCGTCTACATCTACATGCATGTACACGCCCACCCACACACCCTCCCCCACCGCCGCCATGCCCCATCCTCCCTGCCCTCGCCATACCTCCACCCGCCCACCCAGCCTCTTGCACTTGCACAAACTTCCGGGCCCTACTCCGCGCGTCAGCACCACCCCCCCCCCCACCCGCCATGACCCCTGCAATCTCCCCAGCGACGCAAACAACGAGTGCTGAGCGCGCCTGCTGCGACTAGTGCCGCGCGCACGGCAGGTCGTGGGTGTCGTAGACCGCTGCTGCGTGCACTTATTACACATGTGCACTCCTTGTACTATATTGTATGCATGTACTCACCATGTATGCATGTACTACTCCATGCACCCGCCCGCCGATCTTCACAAATTCTCCGAGCGCCCAATCACAGCGCCCGGCCCGCCGCTCCGCCCGCCGCACGCCCAATCGCGTGCGCGCCTGCCGCCTGCGCCTGGCTGCTGACAGAGAGGAGCTGGGGAACCATGGGCGCGAGGCTGGGCGGGTTTGGGGCGAGGCGGCTGCGCGGGCGGTGCGACGACTACACCTCATGCTGTTTTCTTGGGGGGCGAGGCGGCGGGCAGCGGCTTGGGGGGTGAGCTTGCATGGGGAGACGGGTGGTATGGTGTCAAATTGGGGGACGGGAAAGGTAGAGAGCTATGGGGTCTACAGAGGGCGCCGGCGACGTGCGCCGTCATGGCAGCGTTTCAAGGCGACCGGGGTGCGCGACTCGGCAACGGGGCTCCGCGCCAGGCACAGCCGTGCACAAACGCTGCTGTACCACGTTGGACGTCATCTATCGCGCCCTGCGTCTGCATCCTCCTGCGCTGCTCCATCCTGCTCTACTCCAGCACCTCTCGGATATTGAGCCGCCGCCGCTTGCCCGCCTCGCCCGGCGTGTCCGATCGCTTGTCTGCGCTGGAGCTCGATTCGCGGCGGCGCACGCGCTCGCGCTCGCCGTCGGGCGCGCTGTGGCTGGTCGCGAGGTGGAGGGGTGAGCCGAGCGGTGCTGGGCCGGTGCGGATCGGGGGCAGTTGCAGGCCCTCCATTCGCGTCGAGTGGTTCAGCTCGCGCAGAGGCTCCGACGTTACTGACCCGGTGCGAGGCGCAGGCGCATATGAGCCATGTGCGACTGGCTGCGGGTGGTGGTAGGTAGGGAAGTAGCCTGTCTCGGCGCCGGCTGTGGGAGAGTAGCCATACGTCGGACTGCTTGCGTAAGAGCTGGGACTAAAGTTGGGCAGCGACGTGCGGACTGACGAGAAGTTGAAAGAGTAGGGCGAATTAGGGGCAGAGCTTGCTGACGAGGGCGGACGTGCTTGCTGAGGGGTATAATGCCCGGTTCTGGACGGGTGAGGTGTCGGTCCCGAAATCGACTGCGACGCGTGGACAGGCGTCGGCGGCGCCAGCTGCTGCGCCAGAAGAGGAGGGCCAAGAGGCTTTGGCAGAGGTGTACGCACGACCAGCGTGACAAAGTACAGCGACGTCTTCGCGAGCCGGATCTGCGTCTGGAGAGACTGGTACTGGCCGCTGGGAAGGCGATAGCTCAGGAACATCGGCCTGTCTGTGAACCCGTGGCTGACGCGTTCGACGTCTTGGTCTACCACAGACTCCATGACCGAGCGCATCGGATCGTGTCCAAGCGGTGTAATGGGCGCCATGTAGGCCGGCTCGCGTTCGTCCCGCTCCTCGCGAAGCTCGCCACGCAACCGCTGCAGCGCTTCATGCTGTCTCGGTTCGAGAAGTTCTCCCAAATCTTTCCCTCCCACGCTTCCCAAGAAGGATGTCAAATCTTGGAAGGCTTGATTGGACTTCTGGATCACTAGGTCCAGATTTAGGAACGCAACCGGCAAAGACTGGTACGCCAAATCCGGTCCCACGCCGTAATGGGGAGCAGACGCCACTCCATAACTACCGACACTGAGAGTCCGGCCTGCTGTAGACGATGCGCCTGCATTGGGAGTGTTGTTTCCTTTGTGTGCAATCATTGTACGAGGCATCTCGGCGACTCGATGCGAATGCGAAGCTGGGTAAGGCGCCTGGTGCCCGAAAGCTTTTGTCGACGGTGGAGGATTCGAGCCGAGAGTCTGTTCGGGTTGCTGCCTTGCCTGTTCCGGTCTGTTGAAGTCCCTATCGTCTCTTAGTCGCGGCCTCCCACGTTTCTTGTGCAGCACGTCCTTGCATGTGTCCTGTTCGTCCCAGAGTCAGTTCTGATCTATTCCCGAGCTTCCAACAGGCTTAGCGCATGCGAGTACCAGATCTGCTTACCTGTTTTCCAGATGCGACGCATCGTCCGCATGGACGCTGGACGTCGCAGCTAAGATGCGCCTTTTTACAGTTGACACAGGCTGAGGCGACATGCGCTTTTGTTCGTCGAGCTGGCTTGGCAGGCCTCGTAGGTGGCGGTGCGATCATTGCTGCAGGCTGTGTCTGAGGTCCCGCTTGTTGCGCTCCAAGGGCGTAAGGAGACGCGCCTGCGGGTGAGTAGCCATAGCCATAGCTCTGTGGAACCGGAGGCGCTCCGTACGGTGGACGTTCGGCTGCAGATCCAGGCTGGTAGTGGTGCTGGTGTTGCGAGTGGTGTCCACCAGGATACAGCGGTCTTTGCTGCAGATTGCTCTGGCTCGCCAACGGTTGCCGAGGATTGAACAGCGCGGAAGAGGGCGGCGGTAGAGGCAGACCAGGTTCGAGCCTGTGTGGTGCACTCGCCGGCGCCGGGTACTGCAGACGCTCGGATTCAACAGAACGTGCTGGGCGTTGAGAGGGAGAATGAGGCTCTGACATGGGAGGGGATGGGTAGCCGTGCTGTCCAGACCTGTTGGGACTGAACTTGGGGACGAGCTTTGCCAGACCGACCTCTGGCCCTGTAGGTTGCCCAAACGGCGCTGATGGAAGTGGCTTCGGACGCGGTAATGACAGACTCTGCATCGCTTGACCTCCGCAACGCTCGACCGCCGCACCAGCAGCGAAAGCACGATTAGCTGAGGGGACGGTTGCAGACCCAGACAGATGCGCTGCGAGAAGGATTGCACCCTTGCCTCGGTCGCGATGTGCGTCAGTGGGTGTTGAGTTGATGCTGGTAGGGGAGGTCTGCATGATGACACAGGTAAGCCCACAGACAAGCAAGAGAGGCCTGAACAACGTCGAAGGAGGAGGCAGTCCAGACAGCTCCGTTAACAATAGCTATAGCCCGGAGTACGCTCAAAATATATCTCCATGTTCCATCACGTCTGGACTTTCGCAAGCAAGCATACCTGGAACAAGCCCGAATGCAGGGGGCAGGGTGGGGAGGGACGGAAGTCGTTAAATACCTTTTTGATACTGATCTCCGGCCACTACACTGATCACTACTCAACAGTTCCAATGGACGTCTCAAACAAAGTGCGAGCCTCGAGCAACGTCAAAGGTGTCAAGACCAGTTAGACGTGTAGTGATGGGGCGACTCCAGGTGGGACGTGAGGCGCTGATGTTGAGATTGAGGGAGCCAATGAGCAATAAACGACGCAAAAAGGCAGAGCAGGTTCTGCCCAGTCGGCGGAGAATCTCTAGTAATAACCACGATCGGTTATAGAGATTCTGGTGGACGCTGTTTGTGGGATCCCTGCTAACTCTTGCAGATGACGGACGAGGGCCGTAAGACGGGGGCCACGATGGGTTCCGGGCAACGGGAGCAGGGAAGTGTGCCTGTCGGGGACAACGACATGCTGGCCTCGTTCGGCTGATGGTTCTTCGAGTAAAGGGCTGCCGCTCTCCAGCACGGTCGATGCAGCCGCGGAAGTATGCACGGCAGCCGTGGCGTGGAGAGTGCATTGACACGACGGGCTGGCGCTGGACTGGGGGCCCTGTCAGTTCTGCTGGCCCCTGCTATCCGAACCGTCTTCGACCAGGGCTAGCTAACGAAGCCCTAGCGCCAGCTCCATTGCACGGTCTTGCCCGCCCAAGCAAAACTTGGGAGCGAGGTAAAGCATAAGTTGGCGTCGATGCGTCGCGGCTGGCGCTTGACTGTGGCGTTGCATGTTGCTGGAGGAAGGCAAGGCGACCAGCCGGAGGAGCCGCCCCACGAGGCCCTGAGGAAGTTGTTCCGTCAATGGGCGACAAATGCGGACGCTCGCGCTCAGCGCAGAAGCAGACGCAGACACAGCCGCAGCACCCGTAGCGAGCTTGTAAGCTGATGATTGCGAATTGTGGCTCTCATGGCCAGTCCCGCGCCGCTGGTTCACGCTTGCATCTGTCACTTGGGCAGTCGGGCCTCACAGGCCAACCATAGCCACCAGCAGCTCGAGTGCGCGCTGCATGGGCCGTCTTCCGCACGCTGGAGGTGCCTGCTGGTCTCGCTCGCAAACCTTGTTGATCGTCGACAGGCACCGTGTAAGGCCTACAAGCACTGCCGTCGCACAACACCAGCAAGACAGCCGCACCAGCACCAACACCAACACCAACACCAGGCATCGTTTGCAGCGCACTCGCGTGGTGCCAGTTCAGAGTCCTATGACGAGGCATGGGAAGCGATCCGCACCTGTGATCGACGCCGCCTTGCGGTTATGGCTTGACGATTCGCGGCGCCAGTAGACCATGATCGTCTGCACAGAGTTTACATTCACGCACTTGATGCTGCTGTCGGCGGTATACAGCAGGCGCAAGGCGTCTGGAGATTATAGCCAGACGCGCAGCTGCCGAAAGCATGTGCAGCCTGCAGGCGGACAGAGTGTATTGCTTTCCTGGCGGCGCCCGGGAATGCCTGACGCCAAGTTGAGCCACATAGCATAGCTTCCAGAGCACATGCGAGTGATGGATCTGGCAGATGCTGGTCCCGCATGGCTGAAGGACGTAGGCGCCGCTAGTCTGTCCGCTTGCGTCTTTGCGTCGGTGGCCATCTCGTTAGTTGCTGCGCTGCTCGTACTCGCCGTCGACGTCGGATACAAGGGCAGCACTGGTGACATGCTCGGAGACAAAGCACTCGTCGCGAAACGGCTGCCCTCCTGCCGAGCGGTGCTTACAGGCGCGTCAAACAACGGACTGTGCCCACCGTGGCCTGCAAAAAGTAACGGCCAAGGGCAGCGCTGTCTTCCAATCGCCAACGCGCTGCGCTAGCGGTGGCGTCCAGTCTTCATTAAGAAGCGCAGTCATGCTGTTGTCGCGAAACCGCCAGCACAATATTAGCTGGCTGCTATAGGACCGGGATGCGCTGCTTTGGGCCAGACGAAAAAATGCTCCGGTGGGTGACATCGATCTGAAATCGCCGTCGGTCGAGGATCGCCGCAAAGTGCCCGAGAGCCTGCGATGCACTGGCATTGGCATTGCTTTGCGGGGCCAGACTGAGTTTGCAGGCGTGACATGCATAGCCCGGGTTGTATCGCAGAAGACAATTTGCTATCTAATTGAACTCAATCGCCGTGGAACCCCGCGTGACATTGCGGTGCAGAGCTCATGACCCTGACAATACAAGCAATAACAGGCAATAACGCAGCAGTGCGGGCGGTCCAATCGCCGCTGCCGCTGCTCCCTGAGCGCTGCCATGCTTCTGCTTCAGGCAATCGCCAGGCACCGCGAGTACTGCATTACAGGTGCATGTCAACACTAGCAGCACCAACATCGAGGGCCTGAAGGCGACTCACACCGTTCATGCTGGTGGCTTGCCCGCGTGTCGGTACTCTGGTACGCCCAACACGGCATAGCGGCCCGTCGATGATCTTGCCCAACCGGCGACGCGACACTGAGGAGCCTTTCGCGAGATCACGGCGCAAATGAGCGCCGTCCTCGTTGTTGTCGTCGACAAAACAGACTTGTTTCTCCGAACATATTTCAAATCCGCCCTTACCTACCGGCCCTGCATCCTGACCCGTCCGAGAAACTCACTCTGCATACCGCATGTGGCCTGTCCTGCCCTCTCTGCGGCAACAAGCGAGATTCGAGCTGCAGGAGACAAGGTCCACCTGCATGACCCTTCCTCCTTCAACATGGCCAGCGGAAATTCAATGACTCATTCCGCTCAGGCCTGTCGCCCTGCAAATCCCAGTACGCCGGAAGTTATAAGATCCTCCGGTTATCCTGCCAGGACCCAAAAATACCGTCGGGGTTCTTGTCGTTAACAGAAGGTCTTTACAGCTCCGTCATCTCTCAGTACGATACTCCGAGGCTACCATAGTATGGCCGATGATTTCTTAACAACGGCCTGTGGGGAACTGGGAGCTGCTGCCCTTCCCGCCGTGGCGGGCGCTGCCGCTGTGTCACTAAGGACTTAACTCCACTCTTGACACGCAACCCATTTGGCTCGTCGGCCGTACCCATTGCATGTGATGGTCGGTCGACGTTTTGCTGCACCAGCATCAGCATCTCGACGTGGTGTTTACGAGACCGGGATGTGTGCTGCGACAAGGGCAGCCACGGATTGAACCGCGGGATCTACGAACCGGTGCCTGGGCTTCTGGACACGTTGTTTGTGCCAAAAGTAGCGCGGGCCAGGGGTCTTGCTATCGAAAAATCCTTGCGCCATGCTCGATTTTCGGCTGGGTACGGGCCGAGTAGGCCTTGAAGGAGCTCTAGCACGTGCCGACTTCCGCTTGTATGAATGTGCTCTCTCGGACAGCTTCACAAGCCGATCCCTTGCACTCCTGCATGCCCATCGTCGCCTATGCAGTAACCCCGGGGCCCACAGCGGAATGAGAAATTTCCCGTCTGTAAAGCGTCGAGTATCGCGCCGTTACGATTCCCCTCGCCTGCGAGCCGTAGTACAGCCTTAAGCGACATCACGGCGCGGCCAGGAGGGTGCCCGTGGCCGCGTTGGGTGCGTCGCTTCGCCAGATGCCGCCGATTTTCATTGAAAGCTGCATCACGGTTTAGCAAGGAGATTGCCATTCAACTTCGGCTGTACGATGATATCAGAAAGCCGTTGGAGTACACTGGGAGATTGCATTTGTGACACAGAAATATTGCAAGCTGTATTTCGGCGGTATTCTGGCGGCTGGAGTACCAGACTTTAAGATATTTGTACTACCAGTCCGCTTGTGGTCCCTGACCTCGTGCGTGTGTCACACAACAGCGTGTTGCGGTTGCGCCCAAGGCGTATTCTAGAAGGTTGGTAAGCCTCTGGCTTATTGACGTTCCTGCGGACCTGGGCGCTAGCCAGGCCACAGGTTGAGCCGCTGCTTACTCAAGGCTGTCATGTGGAGCCTCCATCTAGCGCAGGCATCGTGTCCGACTCGAATAATCTCCTGTATGGATGACGTGCGTGCTCGCCATGTGCGCCCAGGAAGACCCTCGATGCCTGAGTCGGGCGTTGCGGGCGTCGTGGGCGCGCTAGCAGCTGTCTCTCAATACGCGGTTGCTTGTCAAGTGTCAACTCTATCGTGTGTCGATAGAGCCGTAAAAGCGCTCCTACGCCTGACAGTACGGTACACGCTGCTTCCTACGGCTAAGGCACTCACCTGCAGCATGTCAACCCCAATGCGACGTCTGGTCGACAGCCACTCGAGCCCAATGGCTTGGGCAATACTTCTAAAGCTATGTTGTGTCCAACAATGTGTGATCGCCAATTGGCCAGTAGGGTGTCGAATTGCCCTCCATGTGCGAAGCCACTATTGGCTAATTTACACCACTCGTGCGAGGCACAGTCTAGTCATGTAGATTGTACTCCAAAACGCAGCACTGTGGCACAGCAAACCAACCATCCTGCGCCAGCTATGGTTGGCATCTTCCGTGAAAACTCCGTCGACCAAGTGGATCTTGCGTGCGCAAAGAGTGGGTGCACGACTCCAGGCCATTCCAGGCCGACGACAGGATTCAACAACCCGTACATTTCATCCGAGGCCCAAACATTGACAGGCACGCATGTGGCACTGCGAAAAGCAACCTCGAGATCCTGTAGGATCGTGGGTCCTCTGCACCCTCTTCTGCGCGCAAGGGATGAGGCGTGGGCCTGAAAAGCTGGCCTGATATTGTCACGCGTGGCAGCCAGGCTGACAGTTTGGGGATAAGGTGCTTACCTTACCCAGTTGGTTGTGACATACTCGCCGTCAATGAGACGGCGCAAAGGTAAAGTTACGATTAGCCCTATCGGCGCGAAAGACACCCGAAGAATTTTACGGCACTCGATCGCACCGCACAGGGCGCAACAACGTTCGCTAGCGTGCGAGTAAAGAGTGTTGGGTGCGGAAAGTAACATTCCGTGAACCAGATAATATCTGTATTGATGCATTTGCTAGATTGCAAGCCGGGTATTGAACAATGAACTCAAAACTTCCGCTTCTTCGTCGGCCTGGCGTTTTTCTTCTGACGCTGCTCCTGGAGCTTACGCTGTTTTTGCACCGCGTTGACGTCCTTGAGTTCGCTCTTGCCGGTGCCATCCTTGAACTTACCGATGCGCTTCTCCTTGGCCTCGTCGACCCTCTTCTTCTGCACCTCGTAGTCGTCGCGGTACTTGTCTGCTTCCTTGGGTGCTTTATCAGACTTGTGCTTGTAGTGTTGAGTCTTGCCGGGCGCGCGGCCTGCAGCCTCCTGTTCACCAACACGCGGCATGCGGCCCATCTTGTTGGCCTTGCGCCAGTCGTCGAAACGTCCACTGCGGAAACTGGCAGCGATTTTCTGGCCACTTTCACCGCGGATCATCTTCGCGCCCTTGGAGCCGTCTTCGTCGTTGGCGCGAGCAACGTACTTCTTAGACTTCTTGTCCCATCTCATACGGGCTTTGCTCGCGTCTGCGAAGCCCTGGATCTCATCGTTGACAAGTGACATCTCTGCTGCTCGTGCAGCGGAGACGAAGTTGTTGCCTGCGTCTCCGCCGCTCACACCGTATGCCTTTTCTTCTGCGTAGTTCTCCTTGGGCAGATAAGACATGAAAAATTCGCCCTCGCGGAAGTCGTCGTTCTGGGGCTTCTTAGACGAGGGCATAGAGACCGAAACCTCGAGTTCGTCAGAGTCAGAGTCGTATGCACCAGTGTCAGCCGGCGCGTCATCATCGTCTGAATCGACGTCCATCTTCTCAGACTCTCCAGGAGCTGCAAGACTCGCAACAGGTGCATTGTTAGCCTGGGCGTTCGCTCTCTGCTTCTCCTGTTGTCTTTCAACCTGCACCCTTCTTCTGCGCATAATCTCAGCAGTTTCGCTTTGCGTTCCACGTCTTCCAATCTCGAAGACGGTTTCTGCGGGTCTGAAACCCTGGATCCTTTGCAACATCTTCTCCTTTTCCTGCAGCGCGTCATGAACTTCATCCTTGAATAGAACGTGCGTGTCCGCAAAACGAGGATTTGCGACAAGCTCCTTGGTTCGGTGAACACTTGGTCCGCTAGCTTGATTTCGCGTTCTTTGGTACTGTCGCTCACCCTTATCTGCGACACTCTGAAGCAGCGCCAAGTCCTCATCGTCGGTAAGCTGCTTGTTCACAACCTCAACTGAGGCCTCCAGCTGGTAAGGGGCAAGACTACCGACAACAAAGTCTTCGGCAAAGTTTGCTTCTTCGGTAGATCGGCCGACGAGTAGCCGTTGGCCAAGAAATAGTTGTAGATCCAATAGATACGGGAGATCGACATGTCGACAGAGACTGTACGCCCAACCCTTCCGCCCGGCGCGAGCAGTTCGTCCCACTCTGTGCACGCAGATCTTGGGCTGCGACGGGAAATCGTAATTGATGACGTGGTTGATATGAGGCATATCGACACCGCGAGCTGCGACATCGGTAACGACGAGAATGCGAGTGAGGCCAGAACGGAACTCCTCGACGTGAGCTTTGCGAGCTGTTTGGTCAAGATTACCGTACACTGGAAAACATGTCAGCTGGACTCAAAGGGGTATCGGAAATCGCGTTCAACTTACAGTACGAAACTGGGTATCCGAGAGACCGCAGAAGTTCGGACAGGTACTCGACTCGATGTTTGGTAGCAGCGAAGATGATGGTAGACTCGGCCGCCGCAGCGTCTTTTGCAGTGAAATGTTTACGCTTGCGCTTTGCGCCAACACTCAAATTGGCTTCCTCTTTCCGTGCCTTCGCGGCTTCGGTCTCTCCTGTTGGCACCTTGATGACCTGCTCTAGCAGATACAGCAGTGCTCCGTCTCGGTCTCCAGATTTTATTGTGAAGTATGCACTTTTGAGGTCTGGCGAGATCTTGCTCTCGGCGTCGAGTCGAATCAGTTTGGGGTCTTGCAGACCCGCTCGCGCAAATTCCACGAGGGATTTTGGCAGAGTAGCACTGAACAATAATGTCTGCCTGGATGTCGGGAGAGCATGGAGAATCTCAGCCAGCTGTGCAGCGAAACCCATCTCGAACAAGCGATCGGCTTCGTCAAAGCATATATATCGGACGGAAGAGAGGTCCAAGCCCATTTCGACCTTCAGATGCAGAAAACGCCCGGGAGTGGCGATGATTATGTCCGGATTTGTTGTCATGGAACTGAATTCTGTGATTCAGTCAGCATCGTTCCTCCACCAGTGTTGTGTGCAACATACGCTCTTCTAAACTGTCACCACCGACAAGTAGAATTGTCCTCAGGTCTGTACCACGACCGAACTCCTTCACAACCTTCAGGGTCTGTAGCGCAAGCTCACGAGAAGGCGACATGATGATACCACGCGCACCGACCTTCGCAGAATGCGTCTTGAGCTTTTCGATCATGGGGATCACGAATGCGGCCGTCTTTCCAGATCCTGTCCTAGCCATACCAACTACGTCTTCGCCTTGCAGCAAGAGTGGTATCGCCTTGCGCTGAATCGGAGTTGCCATCTTGAACCCCTTCTGTGCAATAGCCTTCAAGAGCAGTGCATTCAGGCCCATGGACTGGAAGCCTCCGCCCTTCTTTCCGGTGCCCTTAACATTTGCAGCCTTCCGGTTCGAGGCCGCCTGCTTTGCCGCAATGAAAGCCTCGTCGTCAGAACCTCCATCGCTGCCAATATCCAGATTAATCCCAAGATCCGCGCCCAGACTGTTATTCTGCTCTTCGTTATCTGAACCGGCAAGGTTGTCGAAAATGTCGAACTCGTTCTCGGAGAGCGCCGGGGAGGCTGCACGAGGAGCCATCGTAAGTCCGTTGGGGCAGCGTTCGAGAGCGACGTGCAGTGTTCAACGTGCAATGTTCGACGGCGGGCGACGCCTGGGACAGAAAAGAAAAAAAGCGGGTCGAACTCTTGGCAAGGTCATGTGTCAGGCGCGTTAGCGCGTCTCCGACGCGTCGCTCTGCTGTTTCCCCTCCTCCGCATCTGCTGCCTGTAACTCAGATCCACCTCCCACGAGGATGAGTACGTATTTTCGTCCGTGGTTACGGAGATTGTCCAGTACTAATTTTCTCAGGTTACAACGCGTACGAGACATCGTATACGTCGTACGGCGCCGGTGGTGGTGCTGGTGGCGGCGGCTTCATCCCTGGTGATAGCAGCCAACAGAGTCCTGGTGGTCGAGACAAGCAACAGCAAGACTCACTCCGTGCTGTGACAATCAAGCAAACCCTAGACGCTCAGCACGATGCTGGGAGTGATTCCTTCCGGATCGACGGCCACGTTGCTTCTCAGGTACGAACTGCAGTCTCGAGCGCTACAAACTGTAGCTAATGCGCTTATAACAGATCACCTTTGTTGGCCAAATTCGCAATATCTCGACACAGACCACCAACACTACATACAGACTCGACGATGGCACCGGTAGTATCGAGGTCAAGCAATGGGTCGACCCAGATAATCTGGATCTAAACAATCCTATGAAAGCCAAGCTCGTTGAAGGCTCGTACTGCAGAGCATGGGGAAAGCTGAAAACCTTCAACGACCGAAGGTCGGTAAACGCTCAGATCGTACGACCTGTCGAAGACATGAATGAGGTGTCATATCATCTACTCGAGGCTACTGCCACTCACTTGTACTTCACCCGGGGACCACTTGGTGGAGGCAACGCTAGCGCGGGTGCCGCCAATACCGGCGCTGGAGCTGATCAACAAGGAGGTGGCGCTGGTGGTGCCTATGGGAGTCACGATCTAAGTGGCTACAATTCTGTCGCGAGGAAAGTCTTCGCATACCTGCGGGAGACGCCCCAGAGCAACGAAGGTCTTCATCAACAGGTTATTGCAGCAAATCTTGGCCTCGAATCTGCCGATGTGTTAAGAGCTGGAGACGATCTTCTGACAGGCGGTTTAATCTACACAACTGTTGACGATCACACATGGGCAGTCCTTGAGGCTGATTAAGGGGCCTTCAGGCATTTGGGATGGCAGGCAAGCCTTGTCAATGGCGTCGAGATGGTACAACGATTAAAATAGCGATACCATCATTCAAACGGAATGAGAAGGGTCTCTAGGTATCTACGGACCATATGAATGTAATGAGACTCTACCGATTTTGAGCATTCGTCGAGAGTAACAATACACAAGTGGCTACAATGGCCGATGCGACTATGGTGAATACTGTCTGGGTCTTCCAACCCGTTTGCACAAGTGCTTGACGGTGGCTGTAGCCTGAGACTGTGCGGATGTAGTTTGAGAGTCCAGACAACAAGCATGCCAGCGAAAGCAGCCAGAACACGATTCCCAGTGGAAGAGACCACTTCTTCTCTATGTCTTGTGAGCCTTAACGGGGACTATACGTGATTCCGAGACCTACCGAGCGCTGATGGCTTCGACTTCAAATGGAAATTTAAGATGATTGCAACGGCTACAATAGACATGTACACGCTGAGCTTCAACCACGAGAGAAACGCTGCGTTGGTCAGAGGGTAATGCTCTCGCTGCTACATGCGCGCATACTTCTCTCATTAGCAGCAATATCTCGGGCCTCGGAAGCAACATTGTCAAACAAGAGCACTCCAAGCAGGGGTCTTTCTTTGAAGGCTGCCCGGTCGTAGGTGTTGTCTCTATTATCTTATGAGTTCAAGCAATTGCAGGCAGCGGGGCATCATACTGCTTGACGAGCACTGGCTTGGAAGCGAAGATGTTATAGAATGGGCGATACGGCTCATCTAAGATGGATTCGTCCGAGTCGCCCATGCGATCTAAGCTTCGGAAATCCATTGCGACGGACTGAACAGGAAGATGGCATGAATTGGGTAAGAATGTACGCTTGCGTGTTAAGGGCACGCGATTCAATCACGAGCGCGCACGGGCTGCAATGACAGAATGAAGTCATCACCCAATGACCTTACAGGTCTCCGGCTTGAGCAGCCAACAACCATTACCCATCAACATGATTGAATCGAAGACGATCTTTGGGGGTGAGAAGTAAGTGTTGCGCTCAATTGCGCAAAATTTGTATTCTAATGGCATCTGCAGAGGCTGGGACGCTAGTGACTGGACATCCAGCGATGACAGAGTGCGAGGCGGAAAGTCGCAGGTAGCTGAAGCTGACTTTTATAAATCTACGAGGGCTAACTGAGCGTTTTAAGTCCTATCTCGACGTGAAAGGGTCGACTGCTTGCTTCCACGGTAACCTCGATATCAAGACCTTGGGCGGAGCTGGTTTCGCCAGTCAGCGCACAACTGGCGACGATCGCGCGTGGGACCTATCCGCCTACGATGGAATCCACCTGGACGTCGGTAAGGATGATGGTAAACGCTACACCTTTGTCTTGAAAGATGAGATACTGCCGCTCATGAGCGACGGACGCGAACAGTCTACCATCAGCTACGAGTATGACTTCAGCGCAGCAGGCAACTACTCAGTCTTCATTCCTTGGAGTGAGCTGAAGCCGACGTACCGCGGTAAAGAGAAGAGTGATGCCCCACCGCTGAACACCAAGAGCATCAAAAGATGGAGTTTCATGATGAGAAGCTTTTTTGGTAGCCAAGAGGGCGACTTTTCGGTCGAGATCAAATCAGTAAAAGCTGCATCGCGGTCAGAGGACCTCGAAGCAGGACTCTCAAGTGAAAAAAGCGATTACAATGCAGTGAGTGTTTGGTTCACAACTCTCGCTGAGATGCTTACACTGCTAATCTTTAGCAGGAGAACGAACCTTGGTCTTGGAAAAACTCAAGGATCGTCGGGCTCGCACTTATCTTCTCGACCACGTGGGCCATCTGTACGGGGGTTTGCTGGTACAAGGGCCTTGATATGAGTATGATGACACCCAGGAATTGGTGGAGGATGGCGAAGTACGACCGGCTACCCTGAGACACAGATTCATCTTCAAGACAGCATACTATATCTAAAGTCTTACAGGCCCCAACGTGAGACCGTGGTTCATACATTGCAGTGCTTGGTCGGCCTTTGATCAGCCTGAAGAATACTGACTTCATGACCGCACCTGCCTTTAGCAGACATGCCGATTTTTCCCTGTCAATACATGTCACCAACCCCGCTTCAGATTCACGCCTGCTCATTTCTCTTAACGCGAATTGCATTTCAGCTTTGCATGGGTTCAAAGGCCAGATTCCTTTTCAAGCGCCACTTTTGCAGGTATGAGCCTCGAACCTATTAACGCGGAACGTCATTGTGTTCATCTTTATGTAACGTGCAATGAGCAAGTGCCCATTATTGACAGGCCGCGAGGCCTACCGGGATATTACACAGTTCCCTGAAGATACGGGTGGTCGTAGCGAGCAAAGATACCGTGCACTGCACGGCTGCTTCTCGGCCGCCAGCATCTTGAGACTACCAGCAACCGTGAACGAACCCACGGGCAGTCTTCTACACCGATCAGACACAGATTACCTCGATATCTGTTCGGCTCGTCGTTCCAATGGCGGCTCGTGCTTATTCGATGTAGGCTATCGGGAACTCATCCGTGATCGTGCTGCATTGAAGATCGACAATGCGGGGCGCCGCTGCCTCTCCGAGTCCGAGGCCCCCAAACAAACAAGACATCGAGCGGCTAGGTTCCACATTCCACCAACCTCCATGAAAGCGACGTACTCTGTGTGATGCTGCGTAATCCTTGACATTTGTGCGCCTGGTCCGCACCTGCAAGTGATAGCGCGACGTCCAAGGAGCAGTGCTTCAAGGAGCCATGAGCTGGACGTTGCTCCACGTCGCGCGATGTTTGTTGCCTCAAGTATGTGATTAGAATGCCAGGATAATCATTTGGCGGGTATGGGACTTCCGACTCCGCTCACATGCCCTTGACTCGTGCGAGCACAATGGAGCTCGAGCGTCGTTCTTGCGTTCAGGTTAGTGCGTGAGCTAATGGATCACCACTCATGAGACAAAGCTCGACCTTGACCGTTCCTAGCCTCCTGTATCCTTTCTAGATTTCTCCGCTCATACAGACCCATACTCCTTCTTCGACCTTCTTCACTGCTGTTGCGCTGCTTCACACTTGGGTAGCACGTTCGACCTTCTAGACCCTTTCCTGTCCCACTTGAGCAGCTTCCAAAGTTGCCCTGCGGCACAACTTGTTACGGTCGGATCTACCTCCTACAGTTTCCACTTGTCGGAACAACGCAACGTCTAAGATCCGCACAAAACTCCAGCGTTCCGAAACTACCGAGGCCAGGAACTTACCTGCCGGTGCCGTACCGAATTGTGGCAATGCCATAGTCTTGACGCATAGCCTAGTGCTGATTCAACACTCGATTCACTTTGCTTGCGGTCCGACAAACATGCTCCTTATGAGCTAGCATCGCAGCCCCACATATACACCATATTCGGCAATCTCTACATATATCCTAGTCAGTTCTAACACACGATCTTGGTTCGCGCGGCTTTGCTGTCGGTGTGCGGCGTTCGGCCAACATGGCACCCAATCCAGAAGCCTCGGGGTTCTCCACCTTATCGTTCAGTAACAACACGGGTCAGGCACGACCTGGCCAGAGAAAAGACAACAAGGGTCGGAAGTTCTTTCAACAAATGCAACCAACCTTCTCAGTAGATGTACCGACAACGACATATACACAGCTTGAGTTCTTGGATAACTTTGATCCCGCCAAAGATACCGTAGTCCGAAAAAAAGCCCGGGAATGGGTGAACAAGAATCGAGAGATATCTAATCTCACTGGACAAGCAACATCGAAATCGAGACCTAAAAGCCGTGCCTTGAAAGGGAAAGATGAAGATCAGGAAAAACAACTGACCCGGCGTAAAAGCACAACTCCTCTGGTCAAGGTCGTCAGTGCAAGTTCGGTCGACCCTTTTGGTCTCTTGCCGAATATCGGAAGGAACTTTGACCACATCATTAAGTACTGTAAGGTCATTCTAGAGTTAGCGATGTTCATCAAGTCTGACGTGTGCAGTTCTTTCTGCGAGCTGTCCCGAGGAAATTCCATGTTCGGATGGTATGTGGCTTTATTTGCCAATCGTTGCAGTCCTGCGCTTACATCTTGACTGCAGACAAGTACGCAGACAAGTCTAAATACGCTCTCGTATCTTTCCAACACGAGAACACAATACTAGGTAGTATGGCGAAGAGTGAGCTCACGTTCGTACTCTGGCTTTATGCTACGGTTGTCATCCGCGATGGAACATTGGGCGCTTTTAATACAGAGGAGGTATATTGGTTCTACAACAAATCTCTCAAGGGCATGCAAGAGACCATCCAAAGAGAGACGGCTGAGGGGAATTACTCCGATCATCTCATCAATGCCGTTGCGTGCATCACGGCTGCTGCGGTGAGTAGCGCATCCCAATTACGGTTGGCCCCACACTCAACTGAACATCAACTTATAATAACAGGTATTTGGCGGCATGTTAACTACATCTATCACACATCGCGACGCGCTAGTTCGCCTGATCACATGTCGGGGTGATGGTGACTTACTAGTGGGAATGCAATCCATAAGTTATTTTACTCGCAAAGCTTCGCAATGGTTAGTGGCTATCTTGTCGTAAAGAGAATCACGTTAATCACCCGTCAGGTGCGAGATCTTGGTTGCTACGCAGCTTGCGGAACTTCCGCAACTTCCCTATCAACACTCAGCTGTCTCTCCCCTTCCCGAGCAGATCATCGTCGCGGCGGAAAAACTTACTACCGCAAGTCTGCAGAGTTTACCTTATCTCTCAGAAGCGCTCGTCAAGATCATTCGTTGGTTGCATCAGATTGCCGTCTCTTCTTCGTCACCACCACCAGATGTCAAAGTAGACGACTACGTCATTCAGCCAATGTATGATGGTGAGTACACACTTCTTGCAGTACTAGCGGCGCAAAAGGAGCCCGATCATGGATTCACGGAGGCTGAAGTGCTACTCTCTGAGTCGCTCCAACTATGGTTCTGGACTACAGTTCGAAGCCTCCCACCGCAAACTAAACTGTGCGACCGTCTCACATCTCGCGTCATGAAGGCACTGCTTCCACTTTTACATGACGCTTCCTCAGAACTAGCGTTCAAGGCAGATTCAAATACGGCCGGATCATCGGATGGTCAAGACGACCCCCCTCAATTGATGCCAGACGTACAAGCACGCTTCTACCGTTTCCTTCGGCATACGCGAGAGGTCAACAATGTTATCACTTGGGCATTGGCCTTTGGCGCTTTGCTCACCGCGCCTCTATTGTCGCCCGAACATTCTTGGTTCAAGGAACACTTCAAATTGCAACTAAGAGCCATGGGGCTACACAGAGATCAGGATCAATGGTTTGAATTTCTCAAGCTGTTTCCTAGCACAGACGGTTCTCCAAACCCTTGGGTAAAATTGAGAGATGTCTGGCGCGATTTCGGCTCTCAACCAATAGATGATCTCTTCAGCCAGTGAGTTAGATTACTGCGCTGGAGCACTCACAAGATGGCGTACTGTTTCATCCGCGGACGGACGGGACGGGTTCCATGTCTTGGGTGAGCCTTTGAATGATATCGTGGTACCGTTCAATAGCTAAGCGACCTTGAATTACCTCATGTCAAAAAGAGGTCATGGACTTTTACTTACACTCCACGACAATCACAGACGGAGCCACACAATCAAGTCACATCACACCGAACCCAAGTCTAGACTTACGTCGAGGATTGGCAAGAGTCGGTCAATCTCTATATACCTCCAATTGTGCGTCAAGGAAGTTTGATTCTAGACTACCAAAGCCGCAGTCTTGTCTGATGGCTTGTCAAGAGGCCATGACGCCCACAGTACGCTTTGTTTTCCGGGTCTTGCCAGATAAACGAGACAGAAAGTCCGAGCCAACTGCGCTATGAAGATGCTGCACGTCCAACTATCCACACTTGAAGTGTACAATGCACAGAGAAAGAGTTGGAAACCAGTATGCTGTCCAGTATAGCGAGCTCTCTGGAGATACCACTGTTTGTCGTCATCAAGCGAGCTCAACGACACACCATCAGACACCGCGCGTATGCAGTGCTGTTACTGTCACCATCCGGTACATAGCTATAGCCCATTGCTGCAAGAACTAAGCCAACATCTAGGCTAGATGCCTAGTGTGCAGTCAGCGATATACCAGAAGGGGATTCCACATGATGGAGCAGTGGTTTAAGCCATACCAAAGGGCAACTGCATCGTGTGAGCACCACTGATGAGAGGCCTATTAAGTCCCAACGATTGAGGCCAGAGTTAGCTGGCTGGCGCTACTAGGACGATCACCTCGAGTTTCGCACTAATAGATATACAAGCGACCATAGTGAAGCCATAGCTGCTCAGCTCTGACGTGGATGCAAAGTAACAACCCCTCTCGTATTTCTTTGCAAATTGCTTCCCTTTCAAGGACTGCGCCATCGTGTGGCTTTCACTTTCGTTCATCTTACGTGATAAAGATAATTACATGGACTGGAAGATTTCACTTTCGTTGAACATTGATGACAAAGTCAGTGATGAAAAACAGCCCGCGGCACGAGCGTGTCCCAACTGCCGTCCACGGCCGGAAGGCCTGCTCGGTTTTGAATCCAAGTTCTGTCGCCGACTGTAAAGAACGATGTCTAAAGTGCACCCAAGAGACGCAGATGGAGACGTGAATGACAACACATTCTCTTGCGACGAAGATAGAAAGCGTGCCGGTATTAAGGGTGCGTGGCAGTGTAGGCTAGGCTCGCAATTGCCAGCGGTGCAGGCGGCACACTTTTCACGAGTCCACAATCCTGCATCTACTGTGTATGTAGGTGCGCCGCAGCGTCGCATCTTGGGGCTTGGTTTCCAAAATGATACTTCTGAAGAGTCATACTACTGCGATCCGACGTAATGGGTGTAGGAATGCAGCGTTTGGTTTCACCTGAAGTAACGTCAGCCTCTGACCGGTGGTCCGGTACAGGCCAAGATCCGGGGACTTCAACTGCCCAACAAACACGACTCGAGCTCTTCTGAACAACTAAAGACAACTGTCGACCAGCTGGCAGGGACGCGTCGTGCAATTAATGAGAAGGGCGCTGGTACCGCTGCGCCCTCTTGCCCTCCGGAAAACGAGGAATCTGTGCCGAATTGAGCTGCAGCGCGTAATCAGCTCCACCGGTTTATCGCCGGGGTGGCCCTTGCTACAAGCTGCACGCCCTACAGGCCACAACACTGATGCCTGAATTCAGCTCGAGGTACATATTCCCAGCGCAGCCTGTTTTAGCCGGCGAACCCAGTGGGTTTCTGTGTTTGGCGCTGGCTTTGCGCGTTCATAGAGGCCCATGAAGGCCGGTCTGAGCCTGCGCAAAGGCAGACAGGGGCCTCTAGCAATGTGCGACCGCTGCGCACAACGTGCAATACTTCGCGAGAGACTGCGCGAACGTGATGACCATCTAACCCAGGCGATACTAGCGCTGATGGCCGGTCGCGCCGATGTGACAGCTCATTGGACGCATGACACCGGCTGTGCTGCGACTTCGGTGAGTCAGAGTGAAGGTGGCTTGGCACTCTCGCTTCTCGCACGGCCGGGCTGTCGTTTAAATTCCCCGCCTTCCCTCGCTGCCTGATTCCGCTTCCATCCACCGCACACTCACACGAATACACAAAGACAGTCACATCATCATGGCTGCCTTCTAAGCGTCTCGCGCCCGCCACTCTGGACCCCTCAATAAACACCCCAACCATTCAACCCCCTTACACAGAGTCTTCCTTTTTGGAACCTCTGAACTATAGCCCAGCCTCGCGCAGCTCCAGTTCGCCTTCCACAATCGACTTCACGTCGGTCACCACGGCTTCTCACCAGTCAACATGGCTTCCTTCACCAACTCCCAACGCCTATCGGCAACAACTGAATACGACATCACACGCCCCCGCGCATCCGCAGGACTTTGTGCTCTACGATCAACCAGCTCCGCCCCGTCGATCGCCGAGCGCTCCTCAGCCTGCTCCTACGTTTAACAACGGCCCGCACTTTTACGCAAATTCTGCCCCACCATCCACTACAGAATTCCAGCAGCCCTTGTCCCGACAACGTCCCCCGGTTCCATTGTTTCACAGCTCTAGCAACACCACTATTCCACACACACCACAACTGCCAAACGTCGCAAACATGGCAGGTAAGAACGGGCCTTACAATCAGTACTCTCACATGCTCACACATGTCGCAGACCTGAACAGCAACAACTCATTCGACTCAGGCGCCAGCCTGATGCCTGCCTACCAGGCTGGCGGCTTTTCCTTGGAGCAGGTGTCTGCGTTCACCGCGATCAACGACCCTTCCGTCGCATCCGGTTCCACGCGCACCGTGTCTCCCAAGGACATTTTTGCTGATGCTTTTGGCTCTGCACCCCCATCTGCGGCGTTTACCAATCTGACCTCGCCCGACATTGACGCTTCACCCTTCCTCAACGAGAGCTTCGAGACCTCACCCATGTTCCAGGGTGAGCCTCTGATGAACAACTCCAATGACTGGTTCTCTCTCTTCCCCGAAGAGGAGAACAAGCTTCATGAAGTTGCACAATACGCTCCTGCCGTGCAGTTCCCCATGGAGCGCACCATCAGCAGCCAGTCCATGGAGCGATCCGGCTCATCCAGCATCGGGTCTCCTATCGTCTTGGACTCCAGCTCGTTCCGAAGGAAGTCATCTGTCACCAACTCGCCTGCTACCAACGGTATCAGCAAGTCTCGTCGTCGCAAGGGCGCCCTTCCTCCCATCGCCGTCGACCCTGGTGACAAGATCGCCTTGAAGCGAGCGCGCAACACTCTTGCCGCTCGTGAGTCTCGGCAGAGGAAGTTCGACCACGTCTCAGAGCTTGAGAACCGCAACGCCGAGCTTGAGGCCGAGATTGAGAAGTGGAAGAACATTGCTTTAGCTCATGGTTACACAGGAGCGTGAATCTCCGTCCCCCTCGTACCCAGTTACCGGTGGCTTAAGGGAGCTGGTGAAGGCCAGCTCACCTTTTGGTAAAAAGTTTTCCTTTCATGTTGTCCTGGACTTGCTGCTTCCCACGAAGACCTCACCTTTACTGGTTGATGGTTACGTGCCGCCTTCTATTCGCCCATTAATTTTTGTCGCTAGAGTGTAGTCTCCCCTTCGTGGTTGATTGACTCCTCCTTGCGTGAGTGTAGGATTGTTGAAGCTTTTGTTTCTGAATTATCAGCGTTATCTGTCCTTATTATAGTCAGGATTGGACCTTTTGTGAGGCCTATCATCTCTTAAGTATACTGTTGACCATACAAGAATCTCCCTGTCATGACTCATTCGTGAAGTACTCACGATGATGCCTGATGACTGACAGATGTTTCGCCACATCTAGGCTCCCTGCCTAGCTACATGGTCCCCTTGACCCTCACCCTGGAAGCTTGGCTGCAGACTCATAGAAGTGACAGAGCTACGTGACCTGAATTGGAGACACCACTACGCCCACCGCGGATGAAGTAGGTCTCCAACTCTACCAAGAGTGAAGGCCCCAGCCGAGGTGAAGGTCTTTGATAAGGCCTTCGACGACCGCTCCAGCGGCTCAGCAACTCGAGCGGACCCAGCTCCTCTTCCAACGACAACGACGATGAGAGCGCCGTTACCTTAACCTTTACAACCTTCGCAAGCTCGTGCGCAAATTCGATGAGTCGGATCGCAGGTGTGCTAGCACTAATATGTAAGGCAGCAAAGAGAGCCAAGGACGCCCTTGCTGCATAGGGGTCATTACATCCATAGTGACCTCCCAAGATCAGGAGGCATTTTAAGCAACTTCCTCTAGGGAAGTGCCATATTCAGCAAGACTGAATGAAAATACAGATCTTAGTACATCGGTCCCGACTGCCGTTTGGGTTGTGACTGCCTAGGTGCGCTCGCACAACTATTGTAGATCCTACGTTCTACCTCAGAGTAATGTTTCTACAACCAAATGCAGACCTATTCTCGAACCCAAACTCAGTATAGCATGTCCGGATTTCCAAGAGAAGCAGACAGCTTTGGGAAAGCGTACTTAACAAGCCGCGAGTGTTGACCTAGTCTGCATTGAGTGGTTCCGGGTGGTGGCCTTTGCTGCAAAATGTGCCAGTATTTTCTTGCTAATGATCAGGAGCCCGGTCCTGTAGTGATATGTGCCGGCTTTCAGCCCCCAGGAGGATTGTTTGAGCTTTGGCTTACGATGATGTTTCGCGTGTGTCCACAGCGATGAACGTTGGGTCCTTCTTGCAGCGCTTCTCGTGTGCCCACAACTTATAGAGGTCCATTTGGTAGGATCGGGCGCACTTGGAGCACTGAAAAGCACTCCTGTCATCCTTCGAGTATTTGGCTCGGATATGGTTGGCGTGGAGGAAAGAAGGAGCTCGATAGAGCGTGTCCAGGTGATCGATAGATTGGACCACCGATCTTCAGAAGATCAGATGAAGAAGCTGTTTGAATGGAGCTTCGAAGTATGGTGTCCCCAGCCCCGAGCACCGGAATGCGGACGGTCACGTGCTCTCAGGGAGCATCTTATGTGTGATGGGTGAGCGCTCCACGCAGTGTCTCTACTGCCACGACAGTTGGCCATTCCCTTCTCAGAGTTATTCCCTTTACCTAGGTCGCCGGGAACGGACAGTCAAACCAAGAGCACTGCAACTCACTTGCGCTAGGCTTGGAGCAACCATTCCTGGCATGATGGTTCGCCGTTTGATGTGTGGTGAACGTGCAGCCACGATCCCTTGGGCAGGGCATTCACCGGCAAGTCGCTTATGTGCTAAGCTCTTACTACAGCTGCACTAGATCCAGCTAATTCGCCAGAAAACACCGTACCGTAAAAGCTGCGTATCTCGTATAGCTAGTCCAGCCCAATGACGTACAGGATCTTCAGGCACTAAGGGTTTTGTGCATAACAGATTGCGGGGAACCATGATCACTCTGCTACTATGGTCACCGGTGGAGCCGTCCACAGTGGAGATGCGGGGGTCGGAAATTGAGATTACTATACTCTAAAAGGTCATAAGTTACATACAAAACTCAGTACTTTGTGTGACTACCTCCAGCATCAAATATAGCCAACCTGTCTGATAGATAAACCAGTCTGCTCAGAAATAAAAGGATAAGTGTGCCCAGCCTGTGAGAGAGCGTGGCAGACCAGACGCTCATCACGTGTAGCATCTGGGTGGCTTGGGTTACGTCGCGGCGCTGGTGAAGGAGTAGAGGGAAGCATGATTGATGGAGGTTGAGATAGAAGAAGTTGGGATGGAAGGGTTGGAGAATGAGACTATAGACACGAGATCTCAGTTTTCAGTACAAATTAACTAGGAACAGCAGTAATATTGGTTGGTACCCCCATTTGGCCGATCCCAGCCAAGATCAGGCCTCCCACGGCTCCACAGTACAATACTTTTGCCGGTGACCATAGTAATAGTATCCCCTTTGCAGACGATTTATCGCTATGCTTTCGCCCGAAACCCAGACTAATGGGGTAGTGTGACCCTAATCAGCTCGGAAATGGTGAAGTCTGTAGCGAGCTCGTTAGTAGTGGAACGCTATTACACCTTTAGCAAATACTGTATATGAAGATATAATAGGAACCTGCCGCCATGTAATGTCTTACAACACCAACAATCGACTTCTAGATACTACCTAGTCGAGACTTGAGCAATGAAGCCTATATCAAGTCTGGCGTCTTTGACGCTTGTGGGACAAGCACTTGCTATTAGCAATTTCGAGTCAACGGGTGCAACTGTAAACTTCAAGGATCCCCCCACTCAGTACCGCCCAAAATTCCGATACTGGTATGTATCTCACTCTGTTCTTAATATTCTTTGCTAATTGCAGCAGGCTACCCGACGCATCTGTCAGCCCTAGCAGTGTCGAAGCCGATGTTCGCCAGATCGCAGCTGTAGGAGCTGGTGGCTTCCAGCTCCTGCCGTTTTACAATTACGGCATTGGCCCTGCGATAACTGACTGGTCAATCTATGGCTTTGGGACAGACGCATTCAACAAATTGTTTCATGTCGCCTTGAATGCATCGGCTGCACTGAACTTAACGTTCGATTTCGCCTTCGGTGCAAACCAAGGCGCTGGGGTACCTTCAGTCGTCGAAGACCACGGCCTAGCTAAGGAGCTTGTTTACGGAAACACGACGATCCAATCTGGAGCAACCTTCACTGGCAAAGTTCCTGAGCCTGTCGTCAATTTCAATCAACTAACGGGCTTCATGAATACTGCAGAGCCGTGGGGATCGAATGAGTTAGTAGCTGTAGTTGCTGGGAGCATTGTCACTGAGACACTACTCACCGGGTCTTTCTACTTGTCCGTTTTGGATGAAAAGTCCTTGGTCGATTTAACCAACGTTACAGATAAGGGGAGCCTGACATGGACTGCTCCTAAGGGCAATGAAACATGGATCATATTCGCCATCTACGAGCGTTACACGAACCAGCGAAGTTGCGTATCGGTTTCGAACGCCACAACAGCGTTAGGCAACGGTTCATGGATGGTGGACCACTGGAGTGCTAGCGGTGCCAAAAAGATGACAGATTTCTGGGATCAGCAGATTCTTTCTGACGAAAGTATAGCTACGCTTGTAAAGAAAGTTGGCAATTATGGTACGTACCGCACCATATATATCCACACGTGAGCTAACGTATCTTAGCCTGGGAGGATAGTATGGAAATGCAAGCCGCCTTACCCTGGACATCTGATCTCTTCTCGCGTTTTGAACAGCTTCACGGATACAGCATAACACCATACCTGCCCCTTCTTTTCCACGCGACCAACACTTGGGGTGGGTATCTGCCTCCGTACAACATTACATATACACTCGGCGAATATGTCACCGATGGGGGTCCCTACGTGCAGGACTACAAGACCACGCTTAGTCGAGGTTACCTGGATTATGTGGAACATTACAATACTTGGGCCTCGTTGAGGGGATTGCAGCTGTCTAACCAACCCGGATATAACATGCCGGTCGATATGGTAAGTTATCCGGTCTCGCAATGTTCTATTCCGATTAGACGACCAAACGGAACAGGCCGTAAACTCTGACACTTGATAGACGGAAGCTGTATCGCATGTGCAAGTGCCAGAGCTTGAATCTCTCGGCTTTGCTGAAAACATCCATTTGTATCGACAATTCACAGGCGCGGCTCATTTAGCAGGCCGGGACGTCATTTCAACCGAAGTCGGCGCAGTACGTGGTGGGGCTTATAAACTTCGCATCCCCAAGTTAAAGGCCCTATTTGATGGATCCTACGCAGCGGGTATCAACACAATGGTCGTCCACGGCTATGCCTACAGTGGCGAATATTTCAATACCACATGGCCTGGTTATACACCTTTCCAGTATGAGTTCTCGGAACTGTGGAACCATCGTCATCCAGCCTGGCGCCATCTCGATGACCTCTTCACGTACTCGGCACGAAATAGTATGTTGATGCGATCAGGCACACCTAAGGTAGATCTAGCATTCTATTTCTTTGAGATTCCCTACAAGTCCACAGATTTTTATTCTGGATCCGATATCAACAAACATGGTAAGCTAAATGATCGTTGTATCAAACGACCTAGCTAACGTGCACAAGGATATTCAATCGAATACTTGGGGCCAGAAAACCTGAGTTCTAAGGAAGCTCAGGTTGTTGATGGGATTCTTGCTCCTGACGGGCCTGCGTTCCAAGCTCTAGTAATCTATAACCAAACACAGATTACACCTAATGCATCCTTGGCATTATTGGAGTTCGCACAAAATGGACTGCCCATTTATATTGTGGGCACAATCCCGAACACCACAGTTGGAACGACTGGACAGCAGCAGGTCTCGGATAATGTCAATAAGCTCCTAGGATTCGATGTCGTCCGCATTATCGACCCCGACAGTTTCTCTGCATCTACCCTTGCTGCAGATGGAGTACTTTCTCGCGCTCGGATACATGGTGCTTCCAACACATCAGACCTCTACACTTTCTGGACCTCTGACTCGGATTCGCACTCAGAATATGTCTATCTATACAATCAGGGCGCCGATGAGGTGTTTAACGTCACCTTCTCCGTCGATGCCGACCTAGCACCATATGTCCTGGACTCCTGGACCGGAGCCCAGCTCCCATTGGCAGTCTTCGAAAGAGACGGCACCGATATCACCATGGCGGTTGAGCTGCGATCGAATCAAACCACAATAATCGCACTCATGGCATCTGGAGCACGAAGGGAGGAGAATGTGATCGATCATTCCCCCAACGTGGAGATCGTGTACTTTAACGAACAGGGGGGCCTCGAGGCATTGATTTCCGACGACTCCTCAGCCTGGGTGACTTTGAGCAATGGCTCCAGGATCGTTCTTCCGGCGAGTGACATGCCATGTTCAGCGACTACGAAGTTGGACTCGTGGAATCTCACGGTCGAAAGTCATGGACCTGTCACTGATCAAACCTCGGTTGAACCCAACATCACAATTATCGATGTAGGTATGCTAGACCACCTAGCGCCTTGGACAGAGATTCCCGGAGTCGAACACGCCAGTGGCGTAGGCACATACCGTACGCAATTTGAGATATCAACCGACAACTCAACAGCCATTCTGATGGACTTCGGACCTGTACTTCACACGATGAAGGCATGGTTGAACGAGCAACAAGTTCCAGCTATCGACCCGACAAATCCTGTGGTAGATGTCTCCAGCCTTGTCGTAGCTGGTTGCAATTTCTTGGAGGTACAGGTGACTACAACACTCTTCAATGCGGTCAAAGCAAACGTAGACCAAGTCTTAAGCACTGGTTATGGCCCAGCGACTCCGTCGTACTACACCGACGAGGATTGGCAGGAGTTCGGGCTGGTCAAGCCCGTAGAGCTTAGAGCCTTGCGAAAGATACTGCTATAGGGAGACATAAGCTGATACTACCCCGAGAACAAGCAAAGTTTTACTAGCAAGATGTGGAGACGAACGAGCTATATTATCCCTGTTCTGAACTCATATTACATCCCACCGCTATCTCCGCCAGTGATACCACACACTCTTACTTTGTACAGGGCTGTGCTAGAGAGAACAGTTGGTTACAGCATCTTTGGACATGAGTGCTGCATCCAAGCCACTGGATACAGGAAGCGACCTAATGATGATTCTATCAAATACGTCTTTGGGGACTATTAGTTTGCACTATTTAGAATGCTGTAATAGACATACAAAAGAGCATGCTATTAGTATCTACTGGCTACTAACCATTCCTAGAAGCTATAATCTACAGGATTCCTAGCCATATTGAGATCTAACCTATTTGTTCTTACACTTAATATTTACTTTGAAGTATCTCACAAAGAATGTGTTCAACCGAACAATAACGCCCTAATGACCAAAAATTACCTACTGAACAGATTAGGTTCAGTTGGTATATACCAACATCCTATCACACCTCAGTGCAATTACTGAGATATCTCAATCACTGACACATCTCCGCCCATAACAGCAACTTGTCCATTCTCGCTGTTGACTGGTTTGCCATTCAGGGTCCAGGTCGTAGAACAAGAAGTGTTGGCCACCGGTAGCTGTACTACTCCCGTAGTGCCATTCGGGGCAGTCACCTCCAAGCGGGTAATAACATCGCCGGTAGCGTTCCAAGACACATCAATAGAGCCACCAGGTGCAGGGATCTTTCCACGAGCCCACGACAGTCCCAGAGTAATAGGCGAGACTAGCCACTCCGAGAAGCCGGGCTTCACGGCACGGATACCCAGCACGTAGGTGCTCAGCTCAGCAGTAGGCCCAGATCCCCAAGCGTGACACAGGCTTGTGGAGTCGCCCAGTCCGGGGCCTCCGTTGGAGTCCAGGGTCTCCCAGAAGCAGCCGGTGTAATTTGTGCCCGCAGGATCAGCCATAGGCCCCCAGAGCGTGTGCAGTAGCTCTTTGGCCACGACACCATTGCCTACAGAGAACGCGGCACGCAGGTGATACGCAGAGGCGAAGGGACTGATTAGCTTCCGGAAGCCAGCGTCGAAGGCGCCGTCAGAAAAGGCGTGGGGACCGTATGGGGTAGACAGCTTGCCCATTGAAGCTAGGACTTGCTGAGAGGTGTGGTTGGAATTTGTCACACCGGCAAGAATAGCGTAGGCGTTGCTGTCCTGTGCAAAGCCTTCGGTAATGGAGTCGGATACGAAGTAAGCTCCAAGTTCATTGCTCCACAGGTGTTGGTCGATAGCGATGCGGAGAGCATCTAGCCGAGCGGAATATTGCGTCGCGTTGACGCCCGCATCCGCTAGCAGTGTGAGAGAAGTCTGTAAAGTGTAGGCGTAGAGGGTGTTGAACTTCGCAGAAACGCCGGCCTGTGCTGGATCGTAGTAGTTCCAGTCACCGCCAAAACTAGGGTCTGAGACGTTGAACAACCCATTCTCAGGAAGAGTTTGCGAGTCGGCCCAGTCTAACATCTCTACAATCTTTGGCGCCCACTCAAGAGCTAAGGTCTTGTTTCCAGTTGATTGGTAAAAGCTCGCAACCGCACAGACTAAATTGAATGAGTATCCAATAAGGCCGGTGACGTTGAAGTCGAGACGCTCAGGTGAGGGCTCTTGTTGGATCTTAACTGTGGGAACAAAGAATCCTGGCGTCGCCTGGTAGCCAGCAAAGAGGTCAAAGGTACCTAGTATGTACTCTACGCCAAATGTGCTGACCATTGTTGTGCCAACAGAAACATCGAGATCACCAGCGTACGCAATACGATCCCGCTTCGAGCCATCTACGGTCGTTGCGTGAGGGTTGGTCCCCATCAAGAAGTCGGAAAGGAAGCTTGCATCCTTTAGTTCCGACGAGTATATAGGCGTCCCTTCGGGTGAAGATGCTTTCAGATCTTTGAAGATAGCAGATTGGTTGAGAGCTGCGCCCAGACCAAACGATCCGAAGAAGGACGCGGTTTGGGTAAAATTCAAAACTTCTGAACCATCGATTGAAATGCTGACATCAGAAAGATTGACGATAGCTTTGACCTTATGCCAGTTGCTCACCGTGACGGTTGCGGGAAGAGAAGCTGAGGCAAGGAATCCAGATGTAGCCTCTGTGGCTCCTGTATTGGCACTGATTGTTCCATTGGCGATGTTGCACCATATGTAGATACCTATGTTCAGCGTATCAGCAAGAACCGAAAAGGAGAATCCATTGGTGACAGGCTTTACATCGAACTCGATTACGTAGTTTGTCAAAGATGCGGCAGCTGTGGAGGCGAGGGACTGCGGAGCCTGACTCTCAACGTACGAACCCTCAGAAGAGATCTCCCAGAAGGGAGGGATACTGTTCGCGGGGATCTCGTTGAGTTGGACGGTCCTCGCTCCTACGTTCCAGATTTGGTTTAATTTGTCGTCTGAGCACTCAAAGGAACCCGGGAGCGAGCTAATTGACTCCGTTGACGTGGTTGGCTTGACACCGACGTTTCTCAGAACTATCTCACCCGCGGTGGAGAGCCTAAGTTCCTGATAACGGAAGCCACCTTGAATGAGTCTGTTCGTGTGGTTTGTCGGGCCGGTAATTTTGCTGTATATGTTCACTCGATAGGTGTCCATGGCTGCTGCCAGACCAACTGGACCATCGCTCTACGGACGTGTAAGCAGTTGCATTATGTTGATTACGGCACGACTTACGTTCGCATGGGTTTCGAGTGCGCTTTTGGTCTCACTGTACTTGATCTGAAATCCCGAGACGTCTCCACTGACGGATACCACCTCGAAAGTGGGAAGGCCCTCAAAGTTTGCGCCATAATCAAGAAGCGCGATGCCGGACGTGTTGGAATTCCCGCTCAAAGTTATGGTGCCATGGGAGCCGTATATAATTCCGGTTGGCCCCACTTGGGGTGAAAGCGGTTGTGCTTGCTGAGCTGAAACGCGTGGAACGACCAAACCCGAGAGCAGGATGGAGGTGACGTCGATTGGCTTCATCGGAGCTAAACGATTGTAGTGGTAGATAAAATCGGAAACGAGTGCAGCACGTTGGAAAATGACTGATGGGCTAAGCGTCGTACAAGACGCCCACTTAAGTACTTCACTTCAGGGAAATTGAGGGATCGTAAAACGGTCGTGTCGTAATGCAGCGATCTCGACATGGTGCTTCGGTGAATGAATGTAGCGTTAATCGCATTAGGTGCCAGCGTATTGCGTATTTCGTACATTATTCGATGTCATCGCGCTAGTCAGGTCGAAGCTTAAAGATTAGTACCACCGTCATCAGATATCTCTACCATATTCTGAACTGTGCTTCCAGCAGAAGGAGGCTTGCTCGAGCGCATCTCTATTTAGCAAGGATGGGTAATTTCTCATCCATGCAGACCCAGAATTGCGCGAGCTTGGCAAGCATTTACCTCGACACTTCCGGCGACAATGCGTTTCAGGTATCGGCAAGCTGCCTCTACGTAGGGGCTGTGTCGGCAAAATATCTGGTTCAAAGACGCCGAGATTCTGCCTCACTGCTGTCATACTTGAAGCGTTGACATACTGAATAGTCATATGTATGAAACGAGCCCGGGCATCTCAGAGACTAGAATTATCATCCCACTCCTTTCAGGTTTCTCAGGCTTTTCAGTCTCCGGATTTGCGAATGCACATAGTCAATGTAACGCTCGAGGTCGATGCTGACGATATCAAGTTCAAGCCTTGGTCAGGCCCAGGTCTTGGGACAGGATGGCGACAAGTACTGTTCCGGCTGGATGATGGCTGTCACCGTCGCGTTCCGGCTTGTCGTCCACAGACACGGTGCTGAGGCGTCGGTTGCGCTCTGCAGCCGACTTGCTGGCTGTCAGGAATAGACGGAGTTTCTTCGTGCGTGGCCACACTTTACAGACTCCGCACTAAGGCTAGATCCTATCAACACCGGCCGCCCGTAGAGCTTCGCAATGCTATAGCCAGGTGCACTTGCTCTGGCCCCTACGCATTTGTGTGGGAGCAAGCACACTGCAAGTTCAAGTGCAAAGAGTTTTCTAGAATAGGAAAGCCTAGTACTAAAGTAGTAGTAGTAGCATAGCATAAGTATAGTAGGAGCCGATTAGTCTGAGTATGTATTTGTTGCAAGCGTCTAAGCAACGCTGAATAAGGCATAAGAGAGGCTAGCGTAAGGACTGCAAGTCCGCCGACTGAGAAAGACATCCCCGTCTGCAGCCAGAAAGGCGGCGAGGACGAGTTGGGCGTCGAAGACGAGTCAGCGAAAACGGAAGCTGGGGAAGCCAGGATTTCTGCAATGCCAGCAAGCTTTTAGTGTCTTTGCGTCCTTAGATAGAGTTCCAGAATCTCACTATCTGATCCGCACTGTCATTCTCCACCTTGTTCATCATAGGTCGATCAAGAATTGTAGTAGAACTCCCGAGGTCGCTTGCCCGAAACATGACCCGTCCGAACACACTCCGCTCCCGCCTCAAGCGGCCTCCCATAGAGAATCTTCCGCCGCAAGTCTTATTGCAGATCATTGCGGATGCCGACCGAGGGGCTGGCTGAGCCTAGCTCCCCAGCCCAGCCGACGCGACTGAGCCTCCGTCGGTCACATCTCGACCCATCTGAATCCGGTACTCTTCCGCCCAGAGTCTCCTCCAGTCCTCGTCCGTCATATCCTCCAGTCTAAACTCCCGTTCATTTTGGCGCTCTCCAGCCTCTTCCTCACGGCTGCGAGCGTTCTTCAAAGGCTTCTGCCCTGCCCTCCACCTCCTGTACGCCACAAGCTCAAATGGCCGCCTTCCAGCCTGTTCCGACCAAGTCTTCGCGTCCTTCAGCACACTTATTGGTGGCTGTTGCTGGACTGATTCTGTGATTTGGATAGCGGCTCGCAGATTCTCGTAATCATCGTCTGGAAACGCCTCGTTGCTCTGGAACATTGCGACGAGTTCCTGAGCAGCTTTGGGCGACAGTTCGAGTGCGTTGTTCCGGAGTTGGTTTTTGGGAATGGGCTTCGAAACTCCGCTGTTACGTGTGTGCTGCAGGCCGGGCCGTCCCCCATGCCTTCTGGCTCTGGCGTCGCTCGCCTTCCCGGGAGCCCACTCCTGGCCAAGCCACAGAGGACGGACATAGCCAGGAAGATTACGGTGATTCAGTACCCTTTCTTGTCGGCCAGATATCCTGCGCTGCTCGTCATGAACCTCGACTGCCAAAGTATTATAGTCGATGTGCCCGAGTGTGACCTTCTCATACTTTCCGTCTCGCTTTACGTACGCATAGCTTTGCGCCTTGCTCCCCCCGTTCTTCATCTTTGTCTCATTGAATGTCATCCAGATCTCCTCTCCTGCTCTAGTGCTCACGCCGGAGCTTCCTTTGCCAGGTTTCTTCGGTGTAAACTTGATACTCTTCGCAACTCGAACGAATCGGTTAAGCTTATCATATCGGATGGGGGTGGCCTTCAGCATTTCCGCGTCTGTGAGATTATCGTCAAAGAAGGAACTGTCTGCCATTTTATGAGATCTAGCGAGTGTGCTGTGGTCGTTCGCTGTCAGGGTAGTTTGAGAAGTGGTGGTTCTGGGACAGTCGTTTGGTGTGCCGAAGGTGTGTGTGTGCCGATCAAACAGAAAGAGGCCTACAGCAAACGGGCATAATTACGTAACCCAAGGTGAAGGGCCTGCAGCACTGCCTCCACCCCTTCTCTCATCATCATCATTGCCATTATGGATGCTTCGTCAGAAAAGAAGGCATGGCTCAAGCGAAAAGTCAAGAGTTACTACAGCAAGACCGAAAGGTCAAACAAGAAACATCAGTCAAACCAGACACAACTGGCAACTATATTGGAGACATTAGCAGAGTTGGAGTCCAAGAAGCAGCGCGAAGAGATGTTGAAGCTCCGCCGTAGAGAGGATCAGGTAGCACGATTCACTTCAAAGCAGAGAGTGTCCACTAATGTACATAGGTGCTACTGCAAGCTACCGTCGAGCACTTCAAAGACGAGTCTCCAGCGACCGCAAACGCCCTCCGGAAAATGAAAGGAGTGCTAAAGGAGCCAGGAAGTATGAGCAAGACAGAGCTCACTCGCATCGTGGAGCAGCGCCTGAGGGAATTGGAGAATTTGCCATCAAGTCGGGGTCATCCTGCCGGCGCTTGAGACTATTCCCTGACGTAGTGCATATGCCCGCCGATCAGTTTGAAGACAGTGAAGATGTCTCTCGCTTCCTTTTCCCTGGCCTGCTGAAGAACTTCCACTTCCTGTTGCAGGTCTGCCAACGTAGCCTGCTGTCTTTGCAGCTCGGCCTCACTAGATGCGGTTGCTGCCTTGCTCGATTTATATCGATGTCGCGCAGAGAACAGCTCGGAGACGAGCTGGTCCAGTGTCATTCCATCAAGCTCTTCGTCTGTTTTCTCAAGCGCCTTGTACAGTTAGAAATCCATCTTCATTGATACAGAGATCGCATGGTAAGGCTTACTGTAGAGTTCTCGGTCGCCGCGCCACGCTCTGTATTCTGCTGCTGCTACTGCTGCTGCTGCTGCGTGTCCGCTCGCTCTTTATGCTCTCTGTCTCTCTGTCTCTTCTCTTTGGCTCTCCGTTTCTTTTCTTTGGCTCTCTTTTTCTTCTCTTTGGCTCTCCTTTCCTGCTCTTTGGCTCGCCGTCTCTCTACCTTCTTCCGCGCTTTGTCCTCATGTCTATTTTTGTCGCGATTCGAGTCAGTCATGTCTCCCTTTCCCTTGCGCTGTGAATTTTCAGGATCAGTCTCCTCCAGTTTCGATGGTATAGGAATCGACGACACGAAAAGATTTGGTTGAATGGCTCGCGGTGATGCGGACGTCAAGGTGGTTGTGGTGAGAGTCGCAGACTGCAGACGTACCTTCACCTGGAGGCGGTGAGTCCAGGCAACCACGTGTTGGACTATACTCCAGAGAGGCCAAGGTATGTGTTCTTTCTCTGCAAATTCACTGTACAAGAGTACATGGACTACAGTACTGCAGGGGTAAGTCATCAACGCAGGTCCTTGAATATTCTTCTTCTAGCAGCACCGCTCCGCAGGCAACAGTGAAGCACGCAAGACCAGACAATAAAGTGCTAAGACTAGAGCTGGAATACTTTGTATACCTCTACAAGTCATGTTCTGTGAACAGTTGGCTGCCGCGAAGCCTTGAAGCCGCATGGAATACTCACCCCTACCACACTGTACCGGTCGAGTAGGGCGTGAACCAGCAGCTCCGGTATCTGAAAAACGCAGGCAAGTCAAGGAGCGTCGATGCCGTAACAGCAAAAGCGGAGAGTTGGCACCCAGCATGCACTCGTGCTGGCCGAGCCGCGCAGGATCAGATACGTCGGCGCAGCTGGCTGATTGTCGACATCATCACAGGTAGACTTTGGGCTGCGCAACATCGCTCGTGGCTGTCCGATACCCAGAACCGGTGTGGCAGTGATAGACCGAGAACATTGGTCAGAGGCACATAGGAAGGTGCATCCCGACGGTGTTGCAACCTTCCGCCACGCCCCCAGTTACAGCTGCCCCCTCAGCCACGCCCCAAGACCGCGAAAGCAAAAAGCAAAAAAGAAAACAAAGCAAAAAGGAGTGCGCTGAGCAGAGTGGGATTCGAACCCACGCCATTTCTGACTGCGGTTCAAGTATTTTTCATAACCTAAACACAGCGCCTTAACCGCTCGGCCATCTGCCCTCTTTAGCGTATTTATAGCATCTTTCGTATTTCTGATATCATTATTCCAAGCAAATAAGGCTGCACGGGGGTGTTAAGATGCGAGACTGCACTGCGGGGCACGGTTTGACGCCGCCCTTGCTTGCTTTTGTGCTACGGCGGCGGGGACTGGCCGCGGGATCCCATCCTGCTCAATTCTTCTTTCTTGGCGGTGCATTCATTTTTACCTTTTTTGCTGTATTTTAGTTCTTTTAGGTTGGGGTGCGGGTTTAGGTTAACAGAACATGATTTATAGAGGAAGAAGTATTCCAGCTCTAGTCTTAGCACTTCGTGGTCTGATCTGGCGTGCTTCACTGTTGCCTGCGGAGAAGTCATGCTAGAGAAGAATATAGAAGGATCTACATTTTGGCTTGCCCCTGCGGCACTGTAGATACTGGACGACCCTTCACATTCGATTCAATCATTCTTTTCTGCTGGTTTCCCAGTATCCAGTCCTGTTCGCTTTAGCGATACACGCAATCTATCTTAGCAGCTACCAGGCCTGGTGAGACATGTTTTTACCGCAGTCGTAATAGTTGGAATACATGTAATCTCTTAAAGACATGTATTACGTCTTTGTCTGCGACGCTATTGGCACGAACAGATTAGCGCCTCACGTCTAACGCGTCCTACGCGATGGTTTCGCGTCCAGAGGCTGCGTGCAGCAACCACAAATAGACGACTCTGACAACTTCAATGCCAAACTTACAGTACTGCGCGTCTCAAGAACCGAGATGTGCGGAGACGTCCGCTCTCTGAGAACCGCGCTCCTACACTCCTCGACCGCGTCTTCACTGCCGACACCGGGTACCTCACGAAAACAAATCCCTTGGCTTTGGCGCACAGTGTACCAATTCCACCAAAAGCTGGAGAAAAAAAGATGTTTCGCAAAAGGAAGAAGCCGACCGGTCACAGACGCAGACTACGACGTTTTGGCTGAGCAATTCTACCACCTTCTGAAGGCCGGCCTCTAGGCCGGCCTTCAGAAGGGAGTCAAGAGCAGATGGTCACCTGAAAGGATCACATCCAGCAATCAGGATGGATATGCGTGACTACCAGATACACGCAGTGAACATGGTAATCTCGACCATCCAATCCAGCGCATGGACATGCAATATGCTGCTGTGCTTCTCCAACCCTCCTGAGGTTGAACATCTATACACGAAGACTTGATGCCCAAAGCATCATTAAGGTTCGTCAGTAGCCATAATGGCTATCCTGAAAATCGAGAGAGCTGCGAATAGACTCCAGCTGGAGCGGACTCCAGACGCGCGCTCTGCAATGGAGACGGGCGATCGTGTCCGCGGCAGATATTTGCTTGTTGTGCCAGCCGATCGTATCCGCCATTGGACAGCCCATATGATCGCAGACACCACCGAGAGTCTCAATGTCGTTGTATACCGTAAGTGTTTCCACTTTGCGTCGGGCTGCACGCTAATCCTTGAAAACAGATGGACTGGAAGGTTCCCTAGGCAAAACACCTGAAGACCTCGCAGCCGCTGATGTCGTCGTAACCACGTACGAAACACTTCGCTCGGATTTTGGTGACATGGTGGCAGCGGAAAGGTCATTTGCCGATCCTGACCAGGCCAATCGTCTGGGACATTTCCCACTACTAATTGTGCAATTCGAGGTGGCATTCTACGACGAGGCACAGAAAACGGCCAATGCTAACACCGGGATATACCGAGCAGCAATGACGGTGAGTGCAGACTTCACAGTTCCGTTCTCTGGGACTCCGGTGCAAAACGAGTACACCGAGCTTTTGGCAATGATGCGCTTGATGCGCTGCGAACCGTTGAACCACATCGCGTTCTCAGAAGATGTAAGTCTGAGATGGAGGGAAAGAGTGTGTGGATCCTTGTTAACGAGACGTACAGAATTTCCTCATTCCGCCAGAGAACGGACTTTCCGCGTACCGCCAACTTTCCGATGATCTGAATGCCGCCTTCGTGGTGGCATGTCGCGCTCACCTCCTACGGCTGACTAGAGACCACACTTTCGACGGCAAGAAGCTCATCGGGGACCTCCAAGACGGCGTCCATGAATATCGCATTCATGAGCTGGACGGGGATGAAGAGTGGCCACAAACACGCTTGTTCGAGTGCGTCGACATGATGAAGCGGTTGAAGTCCATGACGGAGGCTCGAGAGGGAGCCGTACACACAGCCTTGATTGGTCTAGAATCGTACGGCGAAGGTGGCGAGGGTGATAAAGACGCTGACCCCAGCCCCTTCATACCGAGCCGAGCCGTGCTGGGGAGAATCGAGAGAGCCAGAGAAGAGTCGGAGAGAAAGCTTGCCGACGGCAAATGGTCGTCGAGCCGCATTAGGCTCGTCATCCAAGACATCGATGATCACTTCAAGGACGTCGAGAAAGGACATCGACAGGGCAATATCAGTGTCTACTCCGAGTGGCTGCGTTGTCCAGACGTGCTGGCAATCGCGCTTCGCGAGTCTGGGTTTGGAGAGAGAATCCCGCGGTTCGACGGGACGGTGCTGGCGCCAGAGCGGAACGAGACTGAAGCGCGCTTCAACGACGCGACCAAAGCCGGCAACACGATATTGTTAGTGGCCTGCCGAAGCGGAGGAGTCGGTCGGTCATTCACAGGCGCGGGCGCAGTGCTGCATCTGAGTCCGTGCTGGAACCCGGGGGTGGCCGATCAATGCACCGATCGGTCAATCAGGCACCCGCAGACAAAAAAAGGTCCAGGTTAACTACTACTTTGCCGGAAATTTGATAGAAGTACATGTTGGCGCCATCCAACATCGCAAGAGAGCTAAGGCGGCTGGGGCCCTAGACCCAGACGAGGTGGTTGCGGGTCATGTAGAGCGAGATCAAGATGTGGAGCGCAGGCACCGCAGGGGAAGTGGTGAGTGTATACCCCCAAGCACTTTGTTTGTGCTTTCATCACTGACTGGCGTTAGTTGCGACGAGCGAGAGAGGCAGCGGAACAGAGTGGCTCTGAGGCGGATAGGCAACATGAAGTGATTGCCAAGCGGTTCAAGCGGTCCTGGGTGTACAAGGATGGGACTCCATAGACCACGGCTGGAGTTTCGTCTAACTCGGCAACAGTACACACGAGTGGCCATCTCTGGAAGCTAGCTCAGTTGCCTTGCTTGACACCCTGAACGCCACTGTGGAGAATAGCAAGGTCACATAACTCTATAGTACTCATCAATAGCGGTACAAGTCTTTCATCAATGCGGTACAAATGATCCGTGACCATGCACGGCCCGACGTTGCGCAACGCAACCACAGTCTTGACCACGCACAATCCCTCAGAAGACAATAAACCACCGCATCCTCGTCGTCACTACTCATACACGCCCATTACCCGCGCCCATCTACTCGACCCGGCCCCGCATGCAAACCCGCAACACCATAATCCAATCCGAGCCGTTTCACCCAACCCGCCAATACCGCAGAGAACCAGCCTGCAACACCAAAGCAACAAAGCAGACATTCCAACACTAGGAGAGACAAAACAACGCGGCTTCAGCGCGACGGACCGGCGTCGCGGCCCAGGGGCGCAAGGCGATGGCGGTCGGGGGCGGGACTGCTCTTCTTGACGGGGGGGCTGAGGTTCAGCGCGGGCGCGGCGGGCTCGAGGCTGGTGGCGGGCGGGAAGACGGGGGTCTCGCTGAGGGCGTGGGAGCTGGAGGGGCGGGCGCCGTCGTGCTTGAGCGGCGCCGGAATGGCGTCGGGCAGCATCTGCGCGGGCATCTGCGACGGCGACGGCGCGATGCGCACTGGGGCGGGCGCGGGCGAGGACATGTGCGGCATGGGCGCGGGCGAGCTGTGTTTGGTGGGGGAGAAGGAGGGGCGCTGGGCCGAGCTGGGGGGGAATGAGGAGTGCGGGCTGTTGAAGTTGTACATGGCTGGTAGGCCGTTGGTGGGGCGGGGAGAGTTTGCGGGGGAGTGTTTGACGGGTGAGCCGGCGGATCCAGCGGCGGTGCCTGGGCGGCTAAAGCTTTGGTTGAAGCTCTGGTTGAAGCTTTGCGCAATGGGGGTGTGCTGTGACGGGCCGAACGGATTCGGCAGTCCAAATGAGCTGCCGTTCTGAGGGAGAGGCATGCGTATGCTTTTGAAAGGACTCGCAGGTCCCTGGGGCAGGTTGAAGGGCGGTGGGGAGGAACCCATGCCGTTTGATCTGAAAGAAAGATCCGCTGGGCGTGATGAGGATGCCGGTCGCTGTCGGATTGGCGACGAGCTCGCATCTGGGATACGAGAAGGCGACCCGTACGCAGCCTCCGAGTTCTGTATGCCGGGAGGGCCGCGAGCCTGCCCGCGAGGAGACAGACTAGGGCCATCTACCCAAGGCTGTGCGGGCTGGAAATGGGGTTGGCTCTGCGATGAGGTATGTTGTGGCGCGGGAAGCTTTACAGACTCAAGACGGCGAGAAAGGGAAGTCTCTTCGCCGTTTCCTTGCGACGGGGATGCCGAAGTCATTCGCAGTTTCAGCGGCGGCAGCTTTGGCTGGTGTGCATCCTCCCCTTTGCGCTTGCAAGACGTGCAGACAAACTCGAATCCAGCATCTTCCACTTCCTCTTCTGAGATGCCATGGCATTTGACATGCTGCCATACGTTGCACTTCTCGCACGACACCTGCGGCGATTTATCGTTGAGATTCGACCCGTATACACCGCACTTCTCACAGTCGAAGAACCAGTCCTCCTCCTCGTTGAGTCGTTTGAGATCCGCCTCGTGTTGCTTCATCATGGCCTTGAGATGTCGTTCAGACAACCGAGCGTTGTTGGAGGCCAGCTTCTGCTCATTCTCCTGCAACTTGCGGAGCTCCTCCTCCTTCAAGACCTTTGCAGTTTCGCGTTCGCGGAGACGCTGCTCTCTTGTCATGCGGCGGGAATCGTGCGCCTGCGTCATGTTAGCTGTGAAAGCACTACGGTTGAGATGGCATACGTCTTCCAGCTTCTTCTGCTTCGCATGCTCAGCTCTAGCCATGGCAACTACGTCCTGTCTCTTGCGTTCTGCGGCCTGGACTTCTTCGACCTCCTTTTGTTTCTCAACCCTAGCAGATATGCGGGAAGAACGCTTCGCCGTCGCAAGTTTCTGCAGGTTTTCCAGTTCTTTTGCCTTGCGAGCTTGTTTCCGAGCCTGCTCGTCAGCCAGTCCCTCCATGACAGGGACAACCTCTTCTTCAAGGCGCTTGTACAACATCTTCTCATTCGGATCGCGGCTCTTGCGAATGCTGCTAAGATAATCACGGTAATCTTCTAGCGTAACGCAGAGGCACTCCCACTTGAAGCCACCAAGACCATCGTCCCCGACCACTTCCACCTCTTGCACAGCTGCGGCCTCCTCTTCTGCACTCTCGGGTGTTGACTGTTTCTGGCGCTTGCTGGCACGGGTGCCTCTTGCAGCCTTCTTCGCCTTTGGCTTGGGTTTGGCTTTGGTCTTCTGCGGAGGCGCCGGGGGCGGTGGGTCGGTTCGGCGATACATGCGGTTGTCATCCAGGACAAACAGAACTCGGTCCTGCGAATCCCAGCCGGTGGGCTCCATGCGCTGGATCAGTCAGCAAGGGCGCACTGTGTAAGCGTGCAGCGTACCCATAATGTTTGTTCGCTGTCGGTAGCGGCGAGCCTTTCTCGTATCGAGTTGGGGTTGTTCAATGTCCATGTCGAGAGCTGCTGCAGCACGCGGATCTTGGTGAAGATGTCAAAGTCGTCGAACTTGCTGGGCTCCTCGTCGTCGCCAAAAGGGTTTCGCCCGGGGGCTTTGGCGACGAATTGGCGGCGCGCGTATTCGTCGAAGATGGCCGGTCTGGCTGTGGTCAGAGGGGAAGCAAGTGGGCGGGGGCGGCATACGTTAGTCCCTTGTGTGACGAGACATGCTTCAGGAGCGCCAGGCCAATCTGCGCGAGCTTGTCGGACGGTCCAGGCTTGAGGCACTCGGACTCCAGTTCCTGCATCTCAATCAGCCTTCCCTCCATCAGAGCGGTGTTTGGCGCAGGCACAGAAGCGTCTGGCGCATCGCGGGCGTACCTCGATGTCGAAGTCGTGGTCGATCTTGACGGCGTCGCCAAAGATGGCAATGTACTGGGCGAGGTTGGCGAACTGCCACATGCTGCGCAGGGTGGGCAATGTGCTCGGCGGCTCGGGCTGGTCGTCGACGTCCATCTCGCTCGCGGCGCGCTTGCGGGCAGGCATGGTGACGGAGCGTGCCGTGGGCGACGCGTTGCAGAGTCGTGGCCGGGTCGCGGGCGGCGGCGCTGGCAGGGGGGGCTGCTGCAGACGGCGTCGAGGGGGTGCGGCGCGGCGAACGGCACGTGAGCGCTGGGGTGGGCGATGTGGTGAGGGTGAACGGCGTCGGTGGTGAAGACAAGGGCGCGTCACCTAGAATTGCGGCCAAATCGGAGGTCTACCGGAACTGGGACGCGCTAGTGGCCTCCCCTTGACGCCTTGACGTGCAGCCACGGTAGATGGAGGACAGAACGCCGTCGTGCACACAGCCGGCCTGACGCGTCGTGGCAGTCATGGGTTAGTCATTGCCAGCCAGCCAGTCGGGCGGTGCCCCAGGTGCAGCACTCGAGCTTCTCACGGGCGGCGTTTGCACGGGGTCGAGCGTTCGCGCGGTCTGTGGGTGAGGCTGGTGCGGTGGGCAGGGCGGCCGTGGCTGAAACGGCCGTGGCTGAGGCAGCTGGCAGGGGCCTCTTGCATGCCTCAAGCTCAGCTGCTGGAGCTTTGAGGCGTGGGTGGCTGAGCTGCAGCTGGGTCGGTGCCACCTGAAACGGGCAGCATGAGCAGCCGGCATAGAATGCCGTGCAGACACATGTAGCGGGCGGCGGCGGCACTGCGCCCGGCATTCGCGTCTGCAGCATCGAGTTACGATACGAGCACGCAGACAGTGCCCCTGATATTCCGTGGCAGACGGACAGGGAGCTAAATATACACGCGTCAGTCCCGTTCCTGCCGGCCAGCCCTACCTATCCGAGCCTCCAGGACCCTGGAACGCGCATATCCACAGCTGGCAGCCGCATCCCGCGTCAGCATCTTTTGTCTCTGTCGACACACGACACACGCAGACACTCTACGCCCGCGCATACCTCCCCCCGGCCGCGCGCCACCGCTACCACCGCCACCACCGCCCTCGACCGCCCCGCCGCCCGCCGTCTTCATGTGCTCGCGAGAGTCGTTCCAGCACGCCTGAGTGCGCACCCGCACCCGCAGCGACAATGTCGTACCCCGACCCCAGCCACACCCCCCACCGCAGCCAGACGCAGCCGTCGATACCGCTGCAGGACCTCAGCCGCCCGCCAGACCCCCACGGCGCACCGGCGCAGGACGCCGCCCACGACCGCGATGCGCCCGCGCACCAGCAGCACCGCCGCACCCCCAGCGACCGCGGGCGCAACCTGCTCCGCCAGACGGGCTCCATTGCGACCGGCCAGTTCCGCTCGCCGCAGTACGCGCCCATTGCCGAGGCCTCGCCCAGCCCGACACAGCGCCTGCAGCTGAACACGGGGCCCGCGCGCCCGCCGGCCATCCGCGCCGTCGACGACGATGGCGTCGACTCGCCCATCGACGCGGGCGCCTTCCAGGCCGCCATTGGCTTCGGCATGGACATGAACTTCCAGGGCGACACGTCGCCGCCGCTGTCGCCCATGGCCCGCACCCCGTCCGAGCCGCCCTACCACCGCTACGACCGCGACCCGTATGCCCAGCGCGCGCCGTCCGAGGACCACGGCTACTTCGCCTCGGTCGACATGGACGACGACACGGCCCGCCTGACCGACGCCCGCCACCTGCAGCCCATCAGCGGCGCTGCCCACAACACATCGCCCGCGACCGGCGATCGCGCCAGCTTCCAGAGCGTGCAGTTCCTCAGCCCCGGTGGTCTGTCGCCCGGAGGCCTGTCGCCCGGCGGCCTGTCGCCCGGCGGATACAGCAGTGACGCCGCCCACGCGGAAGGTGCCGCAGGCTTGAGTCCCGCGCGAGGCAGGGCCCGTTCGCTCTCGCCTGCCGCTCTGGGGTCGCCGCTGCATCGCGCCGGAACCATCGTCCGGAACATGTCTCAGCGTGTGGTCAACGTCACCAATGATTCAGAGGTAGCTGAGCGCCACATCCAGAGAAGGTCCACCCTGCATCAGTCGAAAAGACCCTCGTCCTTGACCGCACTGCCTGAGTACATGCCTGATGGTCCCACGTCGCCAGGGCCCGCCACCCCAATGGAGAAACCGCCCACGCCCACCGTACGCTCTCACCGGCCCAGCGTGCAATGGCAGAAGCACCCGAACCCCTTCCGAGGCAAGAGCCTGGGCATTTTCCCTGCCGACAGCACACTGCGACTGAAACTGAGCGACATCCTCGTGAACCCAGTCCTTGAGCCCGTGCTGCTGGTCCTCATCATAGTCCAGACAGTCCTGCTGGCTGTAGATGCGAGGGAGAAGGCCCAGTACGATCCCGGCCGCGTAAAACAGCTCGAGGGCTTTTCCGCCATTGACTGGGTCTTGGTGGGCCTGTTCATCGTCTATACCATCGAGGCCATTATTCGCATCATTGTCTCTGGCTTTATCATCAACCCCGTCGAACATAGTACTATCAATAGGCAGGTCGGCCTGCGAGAAGCTGTGCTCTCCAAGGCCAATCAGCTCTTTGGCGGTCCACAACGAATGCCCTCGCAACGAAGAGCTGGCACCGACTCGACTCTGGGCGGTCCTTCACAGCCGTCTGTGCTTCGAAGCTTCACAACAGCACAAATGAACCCCGAAGTTGGACCAATGGATTCGCGCGAGCGTCAACGCGTGCGTCTAGCCCACCGGGCCTATTTGAGGCATTCCTTCAATCGAACAGACTTCGTCGCTGTGGTTTCCTTTTGGATTGCATTGATTTTAAGCTTGTTGAAAATCCGCAACACACGCGTCATCCTAGTCTTCCAGATGCTCAGTTGCTTACGCATCATCCGCCTCCTGAACCTTACTAGTGGTACTTCAGTATGCCACCCTGTATCCATATCAGATATAAAACTAACACCAGAGTAGGTCATCTTGAGGAGTTTGAAGAAAGCTGCTCCGCTGCTCCTGAACGTAGCTTTCTTGATTGGTTTCTTCTGGCTTCTATTCTCCATCGTCGGTGTGCAAAGTTTCAAGTCTAGTCTGCGAAGAAACTGTGTGTGGACCGATCCGGAGGACAATACCAAAACCTTCACCAACTCCGATCAATTCTGCGGTGGCCAGTTGAACAACAGCACTGGTGTCCTTGTCCACGAAGGTTATCGAGCTGCGGAAGGAAGACCGGCCCCCAAAAAGGGCAAGGGATTTTTATGCCCTATAAATTCGGTTTGTGTCGAAGACGACAACCCCTTCAACGGCACACAGAGTTTCGACAACGTCCTACAGTCCCTCGAGCTAGTCTTCGTCATCATGTCATCCAACACCTGGTCCGACTTGCTTTACACGGTAGCAGATACCGACTACCTTATCAGCTCCCTATTCTTCATTGTCGGCATCCTGATCCTCAGTTTATGGCTCGTCTCACTTTTAATCGCTGTCATCACCTCCACATTTCAGATCATCCGCGAAGAGAGCAAGACCAGTGCTTTTACGGGCGAAAAAATTGCCGAAGATGGTTCCGAGAAAGAACAAGTCAATCCGCGTGTCAGCAGCTTAAAGCGATGGTACGACAAGACCTCTGGTGTTTGGGTCATTATCATTGCCTACGGTCTTGTTGTTCAGATGATAAGAAGCGCCTCCATGAGCAACAATCGGCGACATTTCATCGACATAACTGAAACCATCGTTACCCTAGTACTACTTGCAGAAATTCTGGTTCGATTCATAGTCGACTGGAGACATTTCTTCAGAAGTAAGCGCAACGTGACCGACCTGATGATTGCAATCATCACTATCGTTATCCAAATCCCGGCCATCAAACAATCTCATGACGGGCGAGCTTATGCGTGGCTGAGCATTTTCCAAATCATGCGAGTCTACCGCATCGTTCTGGCTGTTCCCGTCACTCGAGACCTCATCGTGAGTTGATCAAGTCTTATCCAAGGCATAACTGACACATGTCCAGATGATCGTATTTGGCAATGTCAGTGGTTTACTCAACCTCATCGTCTTTGTGTTCCTTCTCACCTTTCTCGCATCCATCTTCGCATCCCAGCTCTTCCGAGGCGAGATCCCTGAGGCTGAGGATGGTGATACGATCCGCGTGCCTTTTAATGATATCTGGAATTCGTTCATTGGCATGTACGTCATCTTTTCCAGCGAGAACTGGACTGAGATCATGTACACTGTGACCACGTATCAGGTAGCCTTCGGCACTGCTTGGATAGGAGCGTCTTTCTGCATACTGTGGTTCATCTTCGCCAATTGTAAGTATACTTGTGGCCAATCTGAGCACAGCTAATGCAGAGTAGTGATCGTCCTCAACATGTTTATCGCTGTCATTCAAGAAAATTTTGATGTCTCAGAGGACGAGAAACGATTACAACAAGTCAAAGCGTTCCTTCAGCAGAAAGAGCAGGGACTCAACTCGTCTTACGGGTAAGTGTCTATGACACTCTCGCGTTGCTAGTTAACACCGTTTAGCAACCTGTCTCTTTCGTCCATTTTCAAGCTCGGTCATGCCAACCGCAGAGATCCACTTGACTATGGTTCTGCCGCTGCGGAGATGCTGCTGAAAGACGCTGTTGTTCGTGACTTTCTCGACGAGGACACTTCTCCAGGCGAGGAGGAGCCTCGGCCTGGCATTCGGCCCTCAAAAACGATTGCAGGCTCAGGCCCCGTGTCAACCTTTTGGCAACGACTCAAGCGTAGAACCGTACACAGAGAGGTCAATCCCTTCTACGCTCCCCTTGACTATGGCCGCGCATATGAGGATCTAGACCCAAGGAAGATGGCCAAGGAGGTGGTTTCTGCCACAGAGCGACGGAAGAAGGCACAGCGAGAATACTTGCGGAATCATCCCAACTACAACGTCTCTCTGTTTCTCTTTAAGCCGAGAAATCCCATCCGTAGGCTCTGTCAGCGAGTTGTTGGGCCCGGCCGTGGCGGTGATCGCATAGAGGGATTGGCTCCTTCAGTCCCAATATGGTACGCGTTCTCGGCGTTTGTTTACGCTGCTATTATCGCCATGGTATTGCTCGCCTGCGTCACTACGCCTCTGTACCAACGCGAATATTTCATGAAGCATGAGTTTAGCGTCAAAAACTGGTTTGTCTGGACAGACATGGGCTTTGCCATCTTGTTTACCTTCGAAGCGCTTGTCAAAGTCATTGCAGACGGATTTTGGTGGACGCCCAATGCTTACTTTCGTGGTTCATGGGGTTTTATCGATGGTGTAGTGTTGCTGACTCTATGGCTCAACATTGCCACGTCACTTCTGAACGAAGGGCAAGTCACAAGGACCGTTGGTGCTTTCAAGGCGCTCAGAGCGCTTCGACTACTCAATGTCAGCGACAGTACCCGCGATCATTTCCACTCGCTGATAGTCCGAGGGTGGTGGAAGCTCTTCTCGGTCAGTTCACCTCTACGTTCTGTTCTTGCGTCGCTGAACCTCTTAGGCTGCATTCGTCTCCCTCAGCCTGCTGATACCGTTCGCCATATATGGGCTCAATCTCTTCGTCGGACAATTCCAATCCTGCAACGACGGCAATTTTGGCTCTACCAACCTCCAAGACTGCGTCGGGGAATACAACAGCTCATCATACGACTGGGATGTTTTAGCACCACGCAAAGCTACTAACCCCTGGTACGATTTCGACGACTTCGGGAACTCTTTGTTCATCCTGTTCCAGATTGTATCGCAGGAAGGCTGGACAGACGTGTTATTCGCAAGCATGGCCATTACCGGCGTCAATAGCCAGCCCGAAGACTTCAACCGCAGGAGCAACGGCGTGTTCTTCATCGTCTTCAACTTGCTCGGCGCAGTCTTCGTCTTGACACTCTTCATTTCTGTCTTCATGCGCAACTACACAGAACAGACTGGAGTAGCTTTCCTTACCACCGACCAACGGTCTTGGCTGGAATTACGCAAGCTGCTTCGACAAGTGTCACCATCGAAGCGACCTTCGTCCACAAGGCAGCGTGAATCCTGGGAGGAGTGGTGTTACCGTCGAGCTGTCCGCAAGACGGGTAACTGGCAGCGTTTCATTACTGGCATGCTGCTGCTACATCTTCTCTTGCTTTGTTTGGAATGGTATCCAGGGTATGGAAGCTGGGATCTTGCAAGAGGTAAATCAATCTCATCTAGACTCTGGCAACACACTAACAACCTTGCAGACTACATCTTTCTTGCTTTGACCTGCGTATTCATTGCGAATACGGTCATTCGCATCATCGGCCTCTCCTGGCATCGATTCCGCAGAAGTTCTTGGGACGTATACTCGATCGCCTCCGTCTCCGGCACGTTTGCTACTTCCGTCCTCATCCTCGCTAAGCGCGACGAGAGGGTCTTCGTCCAGTTGCACAAACTCTTCTTAGTGTCGATCGCTCTCATGCTCATTCCTCGCAACAACCAACTCGACCAGCTCTTCAAGACTGCAGCGGCGAGTTTGGCGGCAATCGCGAATTTGCTTGCGACATGGTTTGTGCTGTTCCTAGTGTACTCCATCGCACTTACACAGACCTTTGGTCTTACTCGATTCGGCGCGAACCAGTCTGCGAACGAAAACTTCCGTACAGTACCCAAAGCTCTCATCTTTCTGTTCACCATGAGTATGGGTGAGGGCTGGAACGAGAAGATGGAAGACTTTGCCGCTGTCGAACAGCCTTACTGTACGGAAGGAGCAAGATACTTTGAGAGTGACTGCGGTAGCTCTGAGTGGGCCCGAGCACTGTTCATTAGCTGGAACATCCTCAGCATGTACATTTTCGTCAACCTGTTCGTTTCCCTGATATACGAGAGTTTCAGTTACGTCTATCAGCGGAGTAGTGGACTATCAGTCATCAGCCGAGAGGAAATTAGACGTTTCAAGCAAGCTTGGGCTGAGTTCGATCCGAACGGGACAGGCTATATCTCGAAAGATGTCTTCCCAAGACTTCTGGGTGTAAGTACGCCCGGTACCATGTAGGATACGGTACTGACACATACAGGAACTATCTGGCATCTTTGAGATGCGCATCTATGATGGGGATTTCACCGTAGGTCAACTGATCGAAGACTGTTCAACCACGTCACGCCGCGCTTCTAACCTCAACTTGGGGAACCACGATGTGTCACCCGAGATTGATCTCGACAAACTCAACCGCCGTCTTGCGCAACTGCCGATTATGGAGATTCGTCGCAGAAGGGCACGCATGAACACCTTCTGCGAGGAGGTGCTCGTGTCAAGTGATCCGGACAGAGGTATCCAGTTTACTTCGCTGCTTATGATTCTTGCTCATCACAAAGTCATCAATGACAACAAGAGCTTGAGGTACGTGCTCCCAACTTAAGTCACCAAGGACAGCCTAACATGTTCTAGACTCGAAGAATTCCTACGGCGTAGAGCTCGTCTGCAGCGTGTGGAAGAGGCTGTGAGGCGAAACGTTGTTGTCGGCTTCTTCGACACATTGTACTGGGCTCGCCGGTTCCGTCGTGCAATGGAACAGAAAAAGCAAGGCCGCATGGCGACGATGCCGACTTTCAACGTGCCCGAAATCTTTGTCGACGACGAAGACATCACCGACGCGCAGCGCGGACAACCATCTCGTGCCGGAAGTCCACTCTTCTCACCAACAGATCTGCATGCTGGAGATCGTCTTTCGGGAGGCAGCCTCCGCTCCATCCCGAGCCTGGACACATCGGTACCCAGCCGGTCAAATTCGATTCAAATGACGCCTACAGGCTCGCCAACCTACGGGGGGCCGCTGTCGCCGTCGTCACCACGAGCGTCGGCGTTCTCGCCAGTCGCCGATCCTGACTGGCATTTCGCATCAGCCCTGTCACCCAGTCGGCCGCCCAGTCCACTCGAGGAGCAACTTGCGCCGACAGACACCCGCAGCCGAGCCAACAGCGCTGTCAGTGCGGCTGACGTACTGGAGGTCCTCGATAGCTCAGCTTGGGGCGAGAGTATCCGCCGAAGTTTTACAACGCGTCGAGCACCTGGACAATGATCACGCATGTCTACGGCTCATGTGTGATTCCAGATGCATAAATAACGCTCACTAGAAAGGTCACGATCAGAGCGCATGTAGACTCGTCACTCTACACGAAGCGCAGTATACAAGCTCGGCAGCGTCCGGTCGATCTTCTTGCGCGGACAGCGATCCTGGCGCATTGGAGTGGCGGATTGCACACTCCTGAGAAGCTGTGCAAAATTTCAAATTCTGCTTGTATATATCCAGGAACAGCATGACAAACAAACAGTGAACCCCTCAAAGCCATACTCGGTAGAGGTGATGAGGGCAGGGGTAGCTGGTACGAAGGACGTTGCATAAACGTTTGGCATGGCCTAGAATAGTAGTGGCCGGCATCACCCCAACACATAGGAAGTGCGCTATAGCACGTAGACGTGTAGCAGCACATTACAGGATAGACTAGAGTTTTGTATGTTCGCGTTTGGCATTACGGAAACGGGGAGGAGCATAATGAGAGAGCGGCATTTGGGCTTAGTGGAGCGGCATCCTGAATTAGCATAGCATAGCATAGCGGCGGCGTCGTGTAGTGTAGTGTTGCGGTGTGTGACGTGTGAGCTGTTGCTGCGCTGCTCCACAGCCGCGACCTTCTCGAGCGAGACACATGCGGACAGCACGGCGGTGGTGAGCTGGCAGCAGACTTTTCAACCCACATCCACCCACACGCCCACCATGTGCTCCCCCTCCAAGCCGCCCGTCGACCCGTAGCCCGCCCAGCACTCCCCACGACATCACCGATCGGGTTCCTCGCTCCCTCCGCCGGCTCAAATCCCCGCACCCATGCCAGCCCCCTCCTGAAACGCTGGTGCATCTGCAGACGCAGCCCAGCCCAGCGCCGCGCGTGTTCCAGAAGCACGTCGCTTGTTGCAAGAACGTGTGCATGCGCTCCTCCGCTGCGCGGTGCTGCTGTTGAGACGGCGAGGCCGGGCGGCGGCGACGTTGCGGGCTTCATGTTTGCGCGTGGTGGCTGCGAGCTCCGTTGCTGGCTCCGTTGCGCGCTGCTGGCTCCGCGGCGCGCTCCTGGCTCCGCTGCGGCGTCGCAAGGGAGCCGAATACTCGGTCGAATTGCTGCAGCCAGACGGTCGTGTTGGGTGGTTCTGGCAGGAATGAGTGGTTGACGACGGCCTTGTCAACGCCGACGCATTGCCGCGAGCCCCAAGTCCGAACCATGTCGCTGGCGACCAGACCTCGAGACCAGCTGCAATTTCCGCATCCAGCCCACGCTGGGCCTGGCGCTGGGGTCCGTCCACTCAGCGAACTCTGGTGGCGCGACAGGCAGGCAGCTTGCGCGCTGCAGAGGCGATTATGCCGCGGCCCAGCTGCGCGTTGTTTGCTGCCGCTGATCAAACAGCCAGGATGCCATCCCCACTCTGACGCTGCGAAGGGACCGCGGGCGCAGGGACCGACCCGGACATGCAGCATCTGGGACGTCTGGCGCACGGGTGTGCGACGTGCGACACGCATCCTTAAACATCCGTCGTTCGTCGCAGCGGCGGCCGGCGTCCTGGTTACTACTTCAAGACTGCCGCCCCTTGCCTTCGTTTGGACGCCTACGCTTGCCCTCCCATCCGTTCTTTTGCCAACTACAACCCCTCCGAATCTCACTCAAAGCTCGAGAGACTTTGCTGGCCTGTGTTGATTGTCTGTGTGTGTGTGTACCTGCTACCAACTCTACTTTGTTGAGCTTTCCAGACGCGTCTGCCACGCGTAACACCTGTGTCACCGACTCAACAACAACAACCATCCACGTCATAACATTCTTTGCTTGCGAGTCCATTCGTAACCACTTCCCTTGCGGAACAGACCACACACTGCCTTCTTGAAGAACCCGAGTCTTCTCGTCCAACCACCGACAGCTGGATCTGCCACCACTCATTACCGTTCGACTTCGACTACAGCAACCACCATTACCATCCAACTCACCAACACCAACCCCACCAAAATGTCGACCCGCAGCAACCGCTTCTCCGCCTCCTTCCAGCCCCTGCGCACCAACATGCGCACCCTGAAAACCGCCTTCAGCCCGCCGCGCTCCTCGCGCTCCGCATCCACCACCTCGTACAGCAGCACCAGCACCACCTCGCCGCTGGCGCGCCACGCCTCGCCGTCGTCGCACTCGCGCAACCCCAGCCCGCAGAGCATCCGCTCCGCGCACAGCCTGGCCGACGAGCTGGCGCTGCGCCGCCGCCCCTCGGACCGCGAGTTCGAGCTGCGCCAGGAGCGCACCGCGTTCGCCGTCGGCCTGCAGGTGCTCGAGCCGCGGCCGCGCGAGGCCGAGTGTGCGGGCGCGGTTGGCATCTTCGAGGTCCTGGACGGGAAGTGCTGAGGGGTTGGGCGCAGGGAGCGCGCTGCATGATGCCATGTTTGACGAGTTACGGGCGGTGTTTGGGAGTCCTGTCTTTACTTGCGCGTGGGATGGCGCTGGGGTTCGGCCGGGGCTGGGCTGGGCTGGTCTTGTGCGCGGGCGTGCGCGGGCTCTTTCCTTGTACATCTTCTTCTCGCCGTGTGCGATGGCTGACTGTCGCTTTTGGCGGCGCCGTCGCGCCGGCTTTTATACCCAGGTGCGGTTTTGGAAATAGACTTGAGAATCACTCGTTCCTTCGATGAGATTGTTCCTTCTTCGAGTGATGTTCTGGAAACCATGCGCTCTTTTCGATTCGTGTGCCACCGCCTGGTCATACAGTATGCTAACGCCGGCCCATGCAAATTCCAATCCTGTGCAGTGTGAACGAATACATGGATATCAAGCCTCGCCGCACAATCCCCTCAGTCCCCACCCGCTCAGTGCACGCCGTTGACCGGCTCCTGCAAGCCCTCCAGCTCATCCCGCCTCGCGCGATACAGCTCCTGCGCCTCCCTCTCACGCCTCGTCACGAACGAGACCTCCTCTCTCAGACTCTCCAACCGGCGCCCGATCGCCGTCTGCTCCGCATACATCATCGCGCGCTGGCTGCTCAGATCGCAGCGCTGTGAGTCGAGCGCAGCGTGCGCCTGCGCAATCTTCGTGCGCAGCAGCTTGCCGCGCTGGATGTAGCCGCCGTGGTGCTTCGCGAGGCTCTTCTCCATTTTGTTTGCGCGCTCCGCGGCGTCAACGATGGCGTCCTGTGCGGTCGTGAAGGCTTCGGCGAGGAGCTGGTGCTCATCGGTTTCGTCCTCAGCGTAGCCTGCGATGCCCGGGAGGACAGTGGAGCCGTGCAGGGTGGTCCAGGAGGCGGTCAAGTCTGCCGCGAATTTGGTCTTGTCGGAGGAGGATTGCAGCGCGTATTCGAGTGCGAGCTCCATTTTAGCGGCGCGCAGGGCTTCGTCTGAGTGCCTTTGCAGTGGCTTTACAGTACCTGTGACTTGGCCAGAGCCAAACTTTTTCACGTCGTGGGCGATGAGTTGCGCCATTTCCAGCTCGACTTCACGCTCGGAGGGGTCTGAGATGTTGAGCGCGCGTTTCATAAGGACGTCGATGTCGACGACAGATGGGCGGGGAAGGAATCGTTGGACGACTTGTGTTTGGCGGGCGAAATCGGCGCGTTCGGCTGCTTCTCTTGCTTCACGAGCGCGGCGGTCCCTTTCAGCAGCGTCTTCCTCGCTGAGCTCCATGGGCTGCGGTTCTGCGGCTTCATCAGGGAGCTCAAACTCCCAGCTCTCCTCTTTCGGCTTGGGCAGGGCGGCAAGTCTGCTTCTTAGATCAGATCGCTTGGCCTGCTCCCGTTGTCTAATGTCGCGTGGTGTCTGGCCAACTAGCTGCATGGTGCCATCCTCGCCGTTCAACCGCAATGTATCACGTGGTGTGCGCATTGGTGTCGCTCCAGGCCCTTGGCGCATGGGTGTCGCGCCCACTCCGCCCTGCCTAAACGGGGTTGCAAGAGGGTTTGGTGTGACGATCTGGTGCCGTGTGGAGGGAGCAGATAACGACGCCGGAGCCTCTTCCTCTTCAAAGTCAGGGTTGTCACCACCCAGCAACACAGATTGGGTTTCTGTCCGTAGACGGGCATTTCGTGCTTCGTTCGCGATCATGTCCTCCTCCTTCGGCGCCATCGGTGTGCGGATCGGGGTGCTGCTGGTGATGCTCGAGTAGTTGCCCACCAAGCCCCGTGTCGCGAGATTGTCGCTATTGCTTCCAGTGGCAGCTCGCTCTCCTAGCATGCCCATCTTGACGATATCCTCCATCTCAGCTTCGCCGACTTGTGGTGCCGGCAGTACCAGCCCGCGTCGTTTGCTGCTCTGCTCCGCCTCCCGAATTCTCTGCATCTGCGCAGCCTTCGCATACGACGCTGCAAGCCCACCAGACTTCTCGTCCTTATTCTTCTTTTTGCTCCCTCCACCGTCGTCCTGTTGGTCAGCCTTGCGCTTGTTGGCAAGTTGTTGCTTCCGTGGGTCGAAGGCCTCTCGTTGTCGTTCATTGTGGTCCAGCTCTTCAACAGTGTCGAAGAAGCCTGAAGGAACCTCCTTCTCGAGCGGCACATCGGCGTTATAGTCAATGTGGTTGCCCTTCTTCGGCGTGATCTTGATGTTGATACCCGCTGCCTTGAGCTCTCTTCGTTTCTGGAGCAGGGCGAGCCTGCGAGACTCGTCCAGCTGCCTCTCGCGCGCCTTTCGCTTCGCCTTCTTGCCGCTGACGTTGGCCAAACGCGCGCGTGCCTCAGAAAGCATCTCCTTGTCCTCCTCATCCATATCAATCGCATCAGGACGAGCAGGTCGACTCTCGGCGTATGCATCGACCTCGCCGGGGCGCAGCCTTCGAACTTCATCAGCGGTGGGTGCTGCTGACTCTCCGCCTTCTGGTCCTGCCAACCCCAGGTCTCCACTCTCCCTCGACTCCTGCTCGTCGAGTAGCTTCTGGTATCGCTCCAAGCACTGTGTCGCGGTCCTGCCGACGATCGGGGCGATAGTGCGCCATTGGGTTGGCAGCAGCTTGGCCATAGTTAACAGCTTCTCGTCATCCTCCCTCGACCACTCCGTCTTCTTGATCGAGGGATCGAGCCATTCGTTCCATCGCGCCTTGCACTGCTTGGCCGTCTTCTTTGCGAGCAGCGAGGCGCATCGCGCCCATTGGTTCAAGCCATATTTCGAGATGGCCGCCTTGAGCACCTCATCCTCAACGTTACTCCACTGACCAACCTTGGTAACGACCATTTTGACGGTGATTCCGGGGCGGTTCGGAGGGGCTCCCGTGCTCCTGTGCTGAAGTGAGCGTGGTCGGTGGACGCGTGTCTGGACGATTGCGGTCGCGGTCGCGGTCGCAAAGCTTCAAAGTTGCGGAGGCTAACTCACCTTGGCGGATTTACCTTAGTCAGCGAGCGTCACCAGAACCAGCAGTCACGGTGACGTGTATTCATTTACTTTACCTGAGGTCTGCTGCTATTCTCCTGTTCAGGTCATCTCTCTTCTGAACACACGTTCAATATGATGAACCTGCGTTTCGTCTCTCGTGGCGTTCCTGCAGCTCGCGCTTTCAGCACATCTAGAGTCGCCGCTTCTGGCAAGTCGTCTTCGACTGAAGTCAGTGATGGTGGATCGAGGCACGACAAGGTGCAAGAGCCTGTAGGTACAATGTTACAGGGTTCGTGTCTCACAGCTTAGAATGGGCAGCAATCATCTATCAAGCCTGAGGGGAACCCCAACCCCCGGCAGGATGTAGATCATGTCGAAGAAGCGAAAGCCAAGAAGGTGAAGACTCAAGCAGAGCTCGATGCCGACTTTCAGCTAAGAATGCAAGAACGCTCAGGGGACGGCGGCGCATCCGGAATCGAGTACGAAGACGGGCAACCAGTCTCAATGAAGAGAAGTGTTAGGAACAACATGTTCCGCTACATCTGAACTTTGTGGCAGCTTTTGTCCATCTTGGACGTGTTGTAATCTCAGCGTTGATCCAGACATACTGGGAGGTTCGAATTACAGTGTAGTATTATCGCTGTATGTCTACATTACGACTAAGTTTGGGTATCATGGAATTATAAGGTGGTGCTTTCCGTCTTCCGTCTTCAAAGCTCAATGCTCTCAGCCTCGTTCTGTGTCATCTTCCAATCTTTCCATGTCTCAGCTCTCCTTGCGAATTCTGCTGCGCCACGCGCCGACAGCATGCGCACATCCTCAGCCTTGTTGGCGCTCAGCAGTAAGGAGACATCGATTTCTAGAACGTCCCACAGAGCAGCTTTGACAACATCCAGAAACTCTGAATCTGTACCATGCTCTCCGAGCAGAACAATCTTGTTGGGCGCCCTTTGCAGAGCTCCGGCTACTTCAAGGATGACCTCGTGTATTTGTGCCCAGAACCTTGCCCTCGAGACTTCGAACACTGGTAGATTCCACCATCCGAGAGTCATATCAGCCCTGCTGGAATAGGACCACTCCTGGTCCGCATGCTGCAGGTACTGCACTGTCGCACTGAATGAAGACTTGTCGAAGTCTAGGAACAGCACGTGCTCATACGGCATTTGTCGCTCCTCTTCGAGACACTCTGCCAAGTCCGTCTTAGATTCACAAAGTCCGTATCCCATCCCTGCAAATGCGGCATTCGTGTCCCAGTATGTCGGCTTATCACCAAGTCTTAGGGAAGTCAATCCAGCGAGATGCAGCGCATCTTCGAAGTCTTCAGAGTCCCATCCAACGATTTGAGGTGCTACAGGAGCGATGGTGGATACTGATGTTCCCAACTCTGCTTCGATAGCGCTTCGCACCTTCTGGACGAATTTGCTGAGTGTTGCTGAGTTTTGTGTGATGGGTAATCTGAGTCGTCTTCTGGCTTCGCGCCGTATTTGTTCAAGATCGCATCGCAGTCGCTGGACCGGACCTTCACACTCGAATTCCTTCCATGAACTTGTCCACTGTGACATCAAGTCAATGTAATCAGAATCTGCATCTACCTGAGCGCCCGTTAGTACGTCGATACTGACAGGGGCATATAGGACATACCCTGACCAAGTCTACTGTTGTACCGTTCTCGTACTTCGCAGCAGCTGTCGCATACGAGGTTGTGAAGTGCACACCAACTGCAGGTGCAGAAGCATCTTCAACTTCATTTTGGATAATGGGTACCTGTGGCTCGAACCGTATGACGCGGGCGCTGACCAAAGGCACAACAAGAGTAGCAAAGAGCCTCATCCTGGATTCTGGATTCGTTCCGATCTGTGACAGGGTTCCCCACAATTCTTCAATGCAACAACAAATACCTATGGGATCAACAACAGTTTCTGAGGGAGTGATGGCGCAAGAGCAGTTGGCCATGCACCCCGCGCGGTCCTCTCTATCTTATGTAGCGCAGGCTATGTTCCTAGGAGTGCCGCGGTGGCTTGAACGAGGCGTGCCGGTCACCAGGCGCAAGTTCCTGGGTGCCTGGGCCAACCACATACCGATTTACTAACTTTATTGGGACCGCCAAGAAGCGACGGCAGCGTGAAAGCTTACCTTACGGGCTGATCAATACGAATTGCGTCCCTGAACCACGCGACCTTCAATGTGGCGCGCTACCAGTTGATCGCACGTTTCCTGGACTTCTCTCGAGCTCCCCAAAGCTTCAAGAGAATTCGAAGCTGGACTCTACATTTGTTATGAACATGTCACGAGAACAGAAAGAATGCAGGCTCGCATCTTGGCATTTGTTTTGTTCCGCAATATCCGGTCCGTGCTGCGCTGCTATTTCGAGCGACGCCATTTCGATTCGAGGTCCCTTTCTCGTGATCTGGGGTCCCTGAACGAGGCTGTACGCGAGATGTCATTTTACTTCCTGTCGTACCATCGGACAAATCCTGTCATACATCCGGACAAATGCCGGAGCGCCCTGTGCCACTGCCTTACAGTGTTACGGTGGAATCTCAATGTCTTGAAGTTCGATCTCGGCTGAAACGTGGTTTGGTATCGGCACGCGTGTTCCGCATCACCCAAAATTCACGCTGTGATCGGACTGCACCTCGGTCCGCAGAGATCCATGTGCATGCTGGCAGCTACGACCGAGATCCGATCACCCGCATCGTAGCTTATTGACAATAATAGTCGGTAAAGTCCCAGATAATTTTGTTGTGATTGAATGATCGGACCAAAGTCTCTAATAGGGGTACCTATCATCAGCCAGACTTTCCTTTCCTACTACTCAGCGTTACTTCTTCGCTGCCTCCACCCCAGAGAGCTCCTGTGGCTGTGCTGGTAGTTCGTACGTTGGATGCTGGTCCAGCTCTGACGGCGGCACAGGCTGATAATCCTGTCTGTAGTGCCCCGTCGGTGTTGCCTTTGGCTCTGTATCGAGCCCCTGGGGGTAGCTTCTCGCTTCCAGCTCTTTGATTTTGCGGTGGTTGCGGTAGAACAAATATCCCACAGCAGCGAGTGCGATCACAGCAAAGACAGCACCGATGGCGATGCCTGCTTTAGCACCAGTCGAGAGGCCGTCTTTGACGTCTGATGGCGAGGAATCTCTTGTATTTGTGGCATTGCTGGATGAGATGGTCTGGCTGACAGTGCTCGTCACCGAGGACGACGAGGTCGGAGTCGACGCCGTTGTGCTGATTTGAGTCGCACGGCGCCCAAAGGTTGTTGCAATCGTTTCGCCTACTCTCGATGTGATGTTGAGGCTGGGTCCATTGACAGCTGATCGCTCATCCTTCGCGTAGACGAGATCAAAATGGCATGAGTATGGGAATTTTCCGGTCCGATTGTTGGTGTCGGACTCAAGCGCATCCCACGGTGTGTAAGATGTATCACCGGAGGCGAACACCTCTTTGCTGAACCCTAAATGTTGATCAGTATCGTGTCGTCGAAAGCGTCTACACTACGTAGGTACTTACATTCATAAGTCACCTTTGCTCCACCGTCCTCAGCTTTGTACTCGTCGCACCACAAGTAGAGCCACGTCTGCTCGTAATTCGACGCCCATTCTACATTGACCGTATCGAGCACATTGATCGTGAGGCGAGGCGTGCCTGTAGATTCCGCAGGTGGATATGCAAACGATACAGAGCGTGTCTGCGCAATGGCAAAAACCGCCAACCTCAACAACACGAGAATCCGAGCGCCAGATGCTAAGTTCATAGTGTCTATGTCAATAGTTGTAGAGATAATTTCGCATCGAGGCGTCCAGGAAACGAGACACTTCTTTTGTTGTGCGCACACTGCACCGCAGGCTTTGAGGAAGTGACTTACAATCCTCACGCAAATAGGCGCAGCTATCCTCTTAAAGATCCCGCCTGTGTGGCGTTGCACCGCCGACGTGGTGATATGAGAATATGCAGCCTGATGTTTTAGTAGCCAATAGTCGTGCAAGGAACCTGAGTCCACGTGATGGCAAGACGATCTAAGGAGCGGCTGAGAAATGGCCCCCAATTCAGCACGCCTCGCTAATCTTGATTGCGGGCTATATTTTGCGAATTTGATTTCAACCGCCTCATGAACTTGTCTCCAGCGGCGTGACGAGAACGAAGATTACGAGCGTGCCTCTATGTGGTACATATCTATCAGGAGAGCTGTTAACGGACATGTACGAGGTGTGCAGCGAGTGCATCTGCAGAGATAAGCTTAGCAAAATTAGTCATGCAATTGCAGGGTACTTGGAGTCGTACTTTAGGAAGTAGGAAATGATGTCAGGCTGGACGTGCGGGGAAGGGTCTCTCTCCGACAAGCAACGACTACCTAGGTGGTTTGAGCCAATTGCATGGCATACCCATCTTACAAATCGACATATACTATTTGGCAACTTCCGGTATCTCTATAAGGGCAGGGACAAGCACCGCGTTCTACAATCAAGCTACGAAAAGATCTTATCATGGCCTCGCCTCAACCTTACACCATCTTTGTCCCGGATGCTGCAATTGATAAGCTGAAGCGAAAGCTGTCCGATGCAGACTACCCAGACGTGCTCGATGCACCAACACAATGGCCCTATGGCTCTCCTCTAGAGGATATCAAACGCCTCGCCAAGCACTGGGAGACCAAATTCTCATGGCGAGACGCTGAAGCTAACTTGAACACTTTTCCAAACTATTGCCAAAGCGTCAGGGTTGACGGTTTCGATCCTATCGATGTGCATTTTCTGTGGAAGCAGCACTCGAACCCGAATGCAATTCCTCTGTTGTTCGTCCATGGGTGGCCAGGATCTTTTGTCGAAGTCACAAAAATGCTTCCTTTGCTTGAAGAAGGGGAAAAGAAGGGCGGTCCTGCCTTCCACATCGTTGCACCCTCCCTACCAAACTTTGGCTTTAGTACAAAGGTAACGAAGCCCGGATTCGCACTGTCACAATACGCAGAGACGTGCCATCGGCTAATGTAGCAACTCGGCTACAACAAATACGTGACGCAAGGTGGCGATTGGGGTTTCTATATCACACGCATATTGGGTGTCTTGTATCCTGATTCTGTTTTGGCAAGCCACATAAACATGATAAGGGCCCAACCACCCAGTTTTGCGTCGCAGCCTGCACTGGCACTACAGTATGCCTTGACGCCATATACTGAAGCAGAGAAAAAAGGCATCGAGCGCTCAGACTGGTTCATCGATCAAGGTCAAGCCTACCGTATACTACAAGCGACGAAGCCACAGACTCTATCCTATGCCTTCGCCGATAGCCCTGTCGCGTTACTAGCATGGATCTACGAGAAGCTGGTGGACTGGACAGACGAATATCCCTGGACAGATGACGAGATTTTGACATGGGTTAGCATCTACTGGTTCAGTACAAGCGGACCAAACGCATATGTCAGGATTTACTATGAGGCGCAACACAACCCGACAGATAAAGTGCCGGATCGAGAACGTGCAAGTCAGTGGGTGGATAGAGTGAAACTGGGATTGGCACACTTCCCGCGAGAATTGAGTGTGGTGCCAAAAATCTGGGGGCGTACACTTGGTGGGTTGTGAGTCAGATAATTATGTATGGTGTGCTGATTGATTACAGGACCTGTTGTACTCGAAAGTACAAACGACAAAGGAGGTCACTTCGCCGCTTGGGAGAGACCGGATGCGATTGTTAGAGATCTGCAAGATATGTTCGGTAGGAAGGGGCAGTGTTACAAGATTGTGCCTGACAAGAGTGGATATTAAGGATCTGATGTAATCTACCACTGTATAGTCAGCATGATACGGCAAGCTATAGAATTGGCAGCGAAGCACAGTAACCTCGAGGTATTTTGGCTAGGGGGTATAGCTTGAAGTAATCATCGAAGTCGACTAATACTGAAGCATCGAAAATGCTTGATGCAAATGCCCACTAGACCGCTCGTGAATCGCTCGTAATAACAACCCGACTTGGAAGTTTGCTGCATCTTCAAAGAATGTCAAAAAGATATCAAAATTAACGAGCCAGTCTCACTTCTAAAAGCGGTGTTACGTCAGCTCAGCCAAGTCAATCAAGTCTGACGCAAATGTCCATCAAGTCCACAACCATTTACGGCACTTTGGAGCGCCACAAAGACACGGAATGGCGTCCTCGCCTGGATCTTCCATCTCGTCCCCCTCCTCTTTATCGAGGTAGTCGAATGTCAATTCCTCCATAGCTGGAATGTCCCGGCAAGCGAAAAAAGCGATATCGTAAATGTACGGATCATGCTTGTTATAGCTGACCGTATATTGTCTGCAGTTCGGTTGGCAAGAATGGTTGATGAATTTGGATGGGCCGCCCTTGAATTCTCCATCGACAACGTATGGTTCATGGTCCAGTTCTTCGGTCTCAGCGAATTTGTCGAGACTGTAGAGGTAGGATGCCTTTGCCTTAGACGACGTAGCTTCCCTACGGGTAGCCTCTTCATCGGTAATGACCTCGCCACGATATGTATCGATGAATTGTCCTTGGTGAAGAGCCTCTTTACAGCGCAAGCCCCATCCTCTGCCGCTCTGAGTTTTGAATATCTGAACATCGACCTTGCGACCAAATTGCACCATTCTGTTGCGACAAGCTGGTCCACATCGGCAATTGTCGTTACATTCGTAGATAGGCCTACGAGAGTCGAGATAAAAGGACACCAGAGCACCGGTACGCTGGACTTTAGTTCCTTTGGTGAAATATGGGAACTTCTTAGGAAGCCCTATTGTCGATAGGTTATTCGCTTTGCATTGCTCGTATTCCTGTCGTTGTTCGTTGTTTAGACGTGCTTCGTCAACCGCTGCATACTCTAGGCAGTCGCACCGTTTCGTGTATTCACAACCGATGCCCTGGCCCATGTGTGGAGAGCATCGTTGACAACCCGTGGTAGTAGCGGGGTCAAACTGGTAAACACCTTTGGTTAACACGTAGTGTGGGATGTAGCGGAAACGGAGTGACGGTGTCGTGGCATCGACAATGTTGAACAGCTCGATACGAGCACCGGGGACCCTCTCTAGTCTTCTCACGTATGCGGCTCGTATAAGCAAGTAAGCAGTTTCGACGCCTGACTGATGTGCTGCATGTTTCATATCAGAGGTCAGGATATCTGGTACAGAGATAGAGGCGATATCTGGCCCAGATGCCTGCAGTGATTAGAAACAGCAAGTTAAGGACAAAAATGGTGCTTACAGCCCGACAGAACAAAAATCCATGCTCGTCCGCATCTAAGATGCCGTTGTAGACATCAGGAGAGATAGATTGCGGAGGCGGTCTGCTTGACGATGCTGACGATGATCGAGAAGTGGAAGGCATTCGAGTATCCTGTTGTGACCGCCAATCATGTGGAGAAGGTCGACGTTCGATCTCCACACCCCCATCCGGGCTCTTTCGCTTTCTAGACAGCACTTTGTTTCCTAACAAGGAGTCCTTGGACCTACCTACTGTCAGTTCATCCAGCTGTACTACCTCGTATAGTTCTTACTTCTCTCGCTTCTCTAGATAGTCTTGGACATGTTCTAGACAGTGTTGCAGTTCCTTAACAAGATGCCAGCTCAATGGAGGCTTTAGTGTACTCTCCTCGGTTTGCCATCGGACAAGATACTGTTCGTCCTAAGAGAGTGTCAGAGGTAGCGCGCACGGACCACATAACAAGCTGTGGGGAAAGGGGAGTACGAACGCCATCTTTAACGCGATTGCAGATGATTGAATGGACCTAAGGTATGTTAAGACGCGTTTACACGTACGAAAACATAGTTAGACTGCACTTACCTTGTCAACGACAACACGACGCGTGTTGCGGCTACCGCTCGGTATTACAACCGTAGAAGGCATAGTTGTACTGCATAACGTTAGCTTGTAGTTAGATTCGAGAGAAATGTCTAAGCAGCTCCTAGGTTAAGTGTAAAGAAGTAGATATTGAAAGGCGTAGCTAAAATATAGTAAAAGCATAGAGTAACCTAAGCAGATAACTTACTTTAGAAGGCTTGGAGACTAACGAGTTGCGCCGCAGCGGCGGCACCGCTGCTGCTTGCGTAGTAGGTAGATCCTGAACCTAACAAGCTGATACGCACGTAGCAAACGTCGAGGCTAGCAGGTCTAGCATATCTACAGGACTTTGCAGACGTGGTAACCCATTTAGCGAATGTTAGAGGTGTAGCTAAGGGTCTATAGCGCAAGGTAAGTAAAACAGAGAACGCCAAGTGTTTTAGCTTAACGCGCTACCTTTTTACGTTAATAAGACAACAATTAATTAAAGTTACTATCTATACTAACTTAAGAGACAGGTTTAAAATCAATTACATAATAGCTATTAAAGTTATTCTTTAGTAATACACACTATTAAATCTAATTTTTCTGTCTACATTTACGCCTTAATGTTTGATAATATACAAAACTTAAACTGTGGTTATTAATCTGATTATAGAGAACTAGTTGCAGCAAATTAACTTTCAGTTCTGCGCACACTACTGCAAACAATTCCTGAAGAATGCATTGCTTTGGTGAAGTTTTTGCGACGGAAAGTTGTCCCAGAGCATTACTGTGCACACGACTTTGGGTGTCTCCACTAGCGCGGCGCTAGCTTATCGATTACAGCGCAGCTGCGGCTGCCAGAAAAAAAGTCCACGACAGAAGCGTTGCGACCAAGATACCCTTCCAACACCCTAGAGCTTGCAAGATGGCTGAGAACAGTCCTTTTATCAAGAATCTCGCTTCAAGCGGTATGATAGTCTTCGCCTCCCTCGATACTTACATTGCTGACGTGCGGCGCAGACAAGGAAATCCGCGACAATGCGCTCGATTCACTACGAGCTTTCCTGGGAGGACGATCAGAAATCTCGGAGCTCGACCTGCTGAAGCTCTGGAAAGGACTGTTCTACTGTACGTCAAACGATGGTCACATCCTTCTTCAGCGGCCGGGACATCTGCTTCGCGCCGCTCTACAGCGTCGCACTGCATGAGTGAACATCTTGCTAATCAACTCCCAGGCCTGTGGATGCAGGATAAACCTGCTCTTCAACAGAGGCTCTCGCGCGACTTTGCCTCGTTGGTTTCGACCCTTCAGTCCGGCGTCGCACTACCTTTCATCCGCGCATTCTTCCTCACAATGGCCCGCGAATGGACAAATATTGAAGCGCTACGTCTCGACAAATACCTTTATCTCATCCGTCAATACATGAACGCATCATTCCAGTATCTCGCGGCTAAGAAGTGGAAATCATCGGTTCTCGAAGAGTTCAACAGTATGATGGAGGAGACACCACTGAACCCAACCAACATGAAGATTCCAAACGGTCTGCGATACCACGTTCTGGATGTATGGGTTGACGAGCTTGAGAAGGTCAACTCCGACTGGGAGAATGAGAAGAAACAAAAGATTTTGGAGACACTGGTACAGCCAATCGAGAAGCTGGCTAAGGATGGTGGCCTCAAAGTCGTCAGAGAAGCTGCGAAGGAGCTATTGGCTGAGGACACATTGCGGAAATGGAGAGGGCAAGAGGACGAGGTCATGGCCGAGTCAGAAGACGAAGATGAAGATGATGCATGGGGTGGCTTTGAAGACTAGACGTGTGACGGATGCCGTCAGAAAGAGCAAGACAAAAGGACTTCGCATTTGTTTCAGCGCGGCGTTTTGGCGGCATATTGATGCCAAGGACTCAAAGAGCCAAATCACAGGAAAGGCTCACGGGGGATATGCTACATGTCTTAGGGACTCTTGGATACCAATCTACTCGTTACCACATCACGAGCGGCTACGCCCACATCTGCTCCGACTTTGTTTCACTCATCGCGCGAGCTGATGGACCCATCTGAACTACCGTCAGCAACGAATCTTCACACCAAGCTAACGCGACTTACAATCGCCTCTCTCGCCACCAACCCTTTTCTCCGTATACTTTCCGAGAAGGTCTGGTCTGACACCAAGCACATAGATTCTCCACAGCAGAGGAGGCAATAACATTCCAATACTGACTCCAGCAACTTTTTTGCTGATCGCCGCGTCCCTCCCTCCATCTTTCAGCATCTCGATCACTAGAAGTGGAATCAAACACGCCTCTCCGAGACCTAGAAGCAAATATGTTGGACGTCTGCTCTCAATGCCATTGCGTGTGTTTGTGTAGCCAGCCAGCAGGGCAGATGTCAGACCGCCGACTACCAGACCGCCGAACAGACGCGCGAAGAGGATAGAGGAAGGGTTGACGTCCGAGGGGTGAAGGAGGAGGAAGGAGAACACCCAGGATGTGTTTATTACGAGAGGAATGGTGAACAAATTGGCGATTGCTTCGGTGAGAAAGGCTTTGCGGATGACTGAGCCGTCAACACTGGGGTCTGGTGTGACGGAGGGGTTTGCGGCGGGCGATTTGGAGGATGCCATTGTAATGAGGATTAGGAGTATGTGACTTTAGTCGGGATGGTGATGCGGATGAGTATCTCTAGATTTGAACACTACGTATATATATACAAAGTCGCTATAGCATGTAGTCGTCATGAAGTGTGTATAGTCACCGTGACGTCACGTTTGTAAACATCATGTATTTGTTTTTACCCAAATAACCTCGAAATTTCGTTACCTCAAGATCAGACAGGACAGCCAGTAATCGAGCATCCGCCAAATCAGGGGTATCAGAGTGTCGAATTGCGTTCGGCCCTCCACACAAGGCGGCTGTGTCTCCCCTTCCACATCCTTCCAACACGAGCATTGCTGAACGATCCAATCACATACGTTAGTGATTGGCTACAATAGCCTACGAGAACGCAAAAGGACACCCTCCTCGGTCCTTGCTCAGAAGCTGGTCGCGATTTGCCTTGCATTCATCGAGACCGCGACCCTCCAGCTTCTCTGGCCCAACCTCGAAAATTTTGTACCCTTGAGGCTTATAATCCTTTCCATTAGGATGCGGCTTGCCGGCGATCCAGCGCAACCATGCAAGCGGGGAGTTGCGCGCAGCGAGCGTAGGTTTGACATACCTGTGACTTGGTCAGCACCTGCAGGTTACGTAGAAAGGTGGACCTACCATGGCTCGTTCTCGTACTCTGTCATAAAATACCTTCCAGTCTTCGCATCTGGCTTGTCATTGACAAGGCTATATCGGAATGCATTAGGCCGTGGTGGTAGGAAATTCCTCGAGATAAACTTTCTCAGCCCAAAGAGAACCTTGACAATATTCAAGTAAATCGGTGCAGGGTCGTCGTACATCATGGCGCGTCTCAGACGATCATCCATCAAAGCCGTAACGAACTGCTGCCCATATGGCTTAAGCACATCAGGTACATTGGCGAGGAGAATACGGGTGGTTTCCTCTGCCAACTGATGGTTAAAATTGTTGGGTGTCATGTGCTCTTTCTCGTAGTCGTTGGCCCACTCTTTGATATCTTCGAAGAAATCTAGGCCATCTTGAAAGGAATGAGGGCCGTGGCGGAGGGTAGCGTAATCAATACCCATAGCTTCGCCGACGACCTTCCAGTGTGTGCCCCTAATTGTAATGTCAGGCTTTGGTCTCAGTGTATAGATAGAATTTCCTGTAGAGCAATAAGGAAGTCACAGAGCATCGGGAGGGATGACTTACAAAGCAGAGATCTCCATTGGCGTAAGCGCCCTCCATTCGTATAGCCCAATCCATCTCTCGACTTCTAAGACGAACAATGACAACGTGTAGAGTAGGTCGTCATTGCTGATCTTGTTCGCCTTCTGGTACCTGCTGTGTAAGTAGTTCATACGAGCGATGGCAGAGTTGGCGCGCTCTGAAGTGGGACTGTAAGTAAGGAACTCTGCGATCAGGATGCTAGTGTCGGTGTAGCGTCTTCCAGCATACTCGGCTTTGCCCAACTGTTGGGTCTCACATAGTAGTTTTGAGATTGTGGGAATGCCGTAAGTTCTGCTTTATGGTTAGACGACAACTGTATTTTCGAGGTTTGGTACATACTTGAAAAGGGCGAACGATAAAGCCTTCGCTGTGATCCATGGAAACTCACAGCCCTGAACGTATTCGAGGATCTGCCACGCGTCCTCGGCAGTCATCTTTTTGAAATCTTCACGGTTGCGGTATGGTCGCTGTGAGAGCTCAGTATCGCGCCTTCGATACCTCAACGACCGACATAATGCCACATAGGCAGCTATAAAAGCCACGATCAATGCTGTCCGTGTGCTCATCGTGTTGCTAGAGGCATAGAAAGCATCTGGTGAGTCCGCCATGGTGGAGTTGCTCAAAGATACCATAGTTCCCAGCCAGAAATAGGGGACGTCGTCAAAAGTCTGACTTGTCGTTGCAAACGAATCGCGCCCTCAGTCAGCAGCGAGCAAAATTACAAACCTGAAGCTAGGGTGGGCCAATGCCAAGAAGAATTATGTAGATAGCAAGGCAGACTGATTAGGCAACCGACGTCGCGCAATCGGGTGTTACAGGATTATATTCCTGGGCCCGTGGCCATATCCTGGCAGTACCGGGGGTGGGGTCAGGAGGCTTCTGCAAGCTGCGGCCTAACATCTGCTGATATTGTGCAACGACATCGGGAAGCCACAACAAGGGGCGTATTATCAACTACATGGGTCTTCGTTGTTACTAAAAGATTTTCTTCTCTGGTGCGCAGCTCAAACAGATCAAAATTAATGCAGGGCGATGATGTATCAGTCGCAGTGATACTTGCTCTTCTTGTACATTCGTGACGGTGTTGGACGCACGTGCTGTGACACCCGAAGATGACGCATTTGCGCTAGTGAAGCCGTTGCGCTTTCTGCCCGCATTTTCGCAACCCTTGTCCGCGCAGCTTACTGTTACCGCTCAACTCACCGCCATGGGCAGGTACGCCTTCACAACATCACACAGGACGCGCAAATACTGATAAAAGCTACAGGAGGCCGAATCAGCTTATCCTTGAGTACTTTGAACGCGGTCCAAAGCTCGAAGACGCCAGCAATCGCTATCAGCACACGTGCAAATCATGCGGTGAGAAAGTGCGCGAACCCCACTTCGGAAAATGTTACGGACCAGACTGACCACGCACGCAGTTCCCCAAAGGCCGTATAGACAGCCTCACGAACCATCTGGTTAAAAAATGCCCGGCCTTACCTCTGCGCGACCGCCAGCGGGCGCTGCTGCAATTCCACGAGCTGCCCCTCCCTGACAATATGGCGCAGACCGCTGCACATACGACCGGGCCAGTGCACAATGGACAAAAGGTCAATCTTTCCTTTCCGCCCTCGAAGCAGCTGTCGGCGCTTGAAACCCTTGCAGAGGTATCGCGTCAACATCTGGACCTCTCTGGCAAGCGTCCGGTCGATCAGCAGCACCAGCATCACCAGCATCAGCGAGTGCCACCCCAACAGCAGCAGCAGCAGCAGCATGTCCATCACAACGCTGGACAGGGAGAGCTGCTAGATGAATGGATACAGGATGATAGAACGGAAGGCTCTGACCTGAGTAGCTTGACTCATGCCATGGACATGTCTGGCGCGCCAGCCCTCCCGTCCATGTATCAGTTCCATGGCCCTTTGCACCATTCGCCTACCAATTCGCCTCATATGAGCAACATGCCTCTTTCGAGTTCGGGATCCATGGCGCAGATGGTTCCCTCACTTGTCATGGCAGCATCTGCAGCTAACGACCTAATGCCACTGGCGAGCGGTATGAACATGGACTCGGACCTAAATCTGTCACACAACGGCATGGGCTTTCAACGCCAACAATGGCCTAATCTACAGCCTCATCCTCTGGATCCTTTATTGCAAGACCACAACAAGGATCAGCTGATGCCTAAGGATGACAACTCTTCAAAGTTCGTACAGCCACGACCAATCGCGATGAATCCAAACACCCAGACGCACTTTACGACCGATTTTAGTATTCATCAGAAGCCTGCAAAGCCTAAAGTGAGGGGCCGTTTCACTGATAGTAGAAGGAAGGAAGTACAGGAGGTACGGAAACGAGGCGCATGCATTCGATGCCGCATGTTGAAGAAACCGTGTTCCGGCGACAATCCGTGTAATACGTGTCAGAACGTCGAAAGCGCGCGTCTATGGAAACAACCTTGCATACGAACACGTATAGCTGAAGAGTTCAACCTCTATTCCGCTGGTCTGCACGGTGTTTTGGCATACCATGCTACCAGCCAAGCTAAAGGTCAAATACGCCTCGACCAGACTCCTGGTCGCATAGAAGCCTCTCACCACCCCGATTCTGGCATATTCTCCACCTTCACTCCTCTCAAATGCCACCAGGCACAAGCAGCCCAAAATGCCGACATTGATCCCGCAATCTTCGCCGCTGTTAGTACCCCGGATCTTGAGCTCATAGACGGCGAGGACGATATCAGTGGGAAGTTAGACCTCTACATGAAGAAGATAGGTCCTCAATTTCTTCAATCGGAGGATTCGGTATTCATGAAGATAACGCAGCAAACTGTGTCGAGGCTGGCTTCGCCAAACCCGGATGGTCTATTGGCCAAAGTGACGGAGCTCTGGCACTATACACGGATACTCACATCCCGCAGCCTACACTGGCATCTCTTTTCCAATCCAGCTCTCCCACCCACACTCTCGGCACCGACCCTATCCTCATCCGACATGACAGACGCCACTCGCTCTGCAATTACAGAGCTCGATCATCCCTCATCCTACAGCCTAATCAAGATGCAACTCATGGGAGCCACTGAAAAGCGCGCTGCATGCGTAGCTCGTATCGTAATGAACGACCTTGAGCGGCGCCTCCTGCAACGCCAACAAGCCAATCCCTTCGAAACCTTCCTTGTCGCTGTTATCCTCCTCGCCAGCGTAGAACGAATGTGCTGGCTCTTCCGTACCTGGGAAGTGCCCGCAGCGTCCGAATCCTCGCACACCGACCATGTATCAAAAGTGGACGACGATCTCGCGTCGGCTTTGCAGTCCCCGCCTCCGTTGGCTATGAACGCGCAGTCCGCTGCTCGACACCCCAAGTGGCCGCTCGACAAGCCCGCGGCGTCATTCTCTCAGCAGGGTGAAAGGTTTAGCGATATCCTAAACATGCTGCTGAAAATGCGTGGTGTGCCGCCAAAGCCGATTCCACGTAGTACGGATGGGATGCTGGTTATGTGGGGCGACGATGTCCAAGAGTCGATCCGAGAATGGTACGAAGGCATTGCGGTCACAACGCAGACGCTAGAAGAGAAGGCCAACGCAAAGTTCGTGGGTGAGGATCCGGCGGAGTGGGAGCTGAAGTTTGTTGGCAAGATTATCCGTGGCGACTAGCAGCCAGCACTTAAAAGGTTACACCTACCGTGGCATTTTTGGGGAATGAACAGTCAAAAGCAAAAAGCACGGGCGGCCATCTGTTTTGGAGCGATCGATACCAAAGTCAGTCATAGAGTCACGAATCAATTCATGGGAGTATCATTTGATTCATCTGTCGTGAGGAAGTCGTCAATTATACGCCGGGAGTCTTAACAAAGGCTCTACGCAGCGTGTGCCCAACATGCATCTCCATGCTACGCCATATCCTGACCAAACCGTCACCCCGACATGCCGCTGCGCCGTACAGTCATAAACTCCGCTCCTCCGCTTTTTCAAGTCATTCATTCGTAGCGAGGGTATCAGAAGTTTATGGGAGCTCCTCAATCTTGGGCTTGTCACCGGAAGCAGCTGCGGCAGCGGCGGCAGGCTTGCCCTTGCTCTCCTCGTCGTTCTCAAGCTCAGGCATGTCGTCGTCATCCTCGTCGCTGTCCTCGCCTTCAAGGCCCTCCATGCCCATGCCGCCCATTCCTGGGAGACCGCCCATGCCTTGAGCGGCGCCGAGCTTCGAGAAGTCGATACCGCCGAAGCCACCATCGCCACCGCCACCCATGGGGTTCATCTGGCTCATCATCTCCTCATCGGCAGGGGCATCATCCTGCTCGTCCTCATCAACCCACTACTATAGTTAGCGCTACATTTTCCAACGCCGGTTTCGGCGCTTGTCACAATTGACGTTGACGTACCTTGTCGAAGTTGGTCTTCAGGAAGTGGGCCTTCGCCTTTTCCTTGAGCAGGCGCGGCCAGAACTCCTCCTTAAGCTCCTTCTTGCGGAGGACAAGTGTGACGTCGCGACCGCTGTGCTGAATCTTGGACTCTTTGGGGTCAATCTCGGCGAAGAACTCAAGGTCAACGGCGTAGGTGACGTTCTTGGGTTTCGAGGTGCCCTTGAAGCTAAGCTTTGTGGGCTGCAAGTCGAGCTTGAGGTTTGCCTCGGGAACATCGGCGGCAACGATGGTGAGGAAGACGTAGTTCTTCTCAGGGTCGTGCTCGGACGAACGCTGCGCCCAGGTAACTGAGTCGAATTAGCATGTGTTGCTGAATGAGGGGAACCCCTGAGCCTGCGTCTGCCAATTGCCGTACTGTTGTCAAACGACAAGGTTGCGCAACAACATTGCGAAACTCAGAGCTCAGGGCCGATAAGGCTGCAACTTACCCTCGGGTGTTAGGGTAGGTGCAGACATGGTTGCAACTGTGTGTGTTTGTGTATGGGTTGGGAGTCGGCGTTGCGTGGAGCAAGTAGCTTTATGTGTTCTATGACGGAGTCGTGTAGCTGCGAAGTCAAGTTCGAGAAGGCGGAAGAAATGCAGCTTGTGGAGAGACTAGCGTAGAAAGCAATGGAAGCTATAGGACATCCAGCTCCAGCCCCAATTTTGTGGCTAGTGTTTGCTAGCAAAGTAAAGCCTGACGATCACAGACGTGTTATGGAGCTTCCCGCTTGCTGATGGGCTGGGTGAGGCTGACTCAGTGGCAGCGAGGGAATTCAACGAGTTGGTTGTTGCCCTGGCGGCTAGTGGGATGTACCTGCCCCGCGAAACGTGAGGTCACTGGAGCTGGCCCGAGCGAGCCGTTGTCGCAGACCAAGGCACCATCGTTGTAACCTCACTCATGCATAGCGACTACCGCACACGCGCAACCACACCGTAGTCTCCAACATCTGTCACCATTCTGGACAAGCAGCAACAGCGCCTTATTCTAGTCAATCGGGAAGCTCAGGACTGCAGAAGTGATCAGCCACCGGTGCGCATTTGGCGCAGAGGCCTCCGCAGTTGCCCAACACACTCCGCGAGCCGCGAAACTACGCCATGGAGACTATCCGTGGCCTGATATGGAAGCCCACGCCAGAGGAGCAGGTAGGAGCGATATGTATGTATCGATAGCATAATCATCTAATGCCCCAGTAGAAGCGTAAATGCAATGCTCTTGTGCGGCAGAACGTGCGCAAGCTCGACCGCGATATCCAAGGCCTCAAGATGACTGAGCAGAAAACCAAGAATCTAATCCTGCAGTCGTCCAAGCGCGCCCAGCGAAACCCCTCGATGGCCAAGCAAGCAAACCAAGAAGTGCGAATCTTTGCACGGGAATTAATTCGCGTACGGAAACAGAGTGGTCGGCTGCACACAAGCAAAGCGCAACTCAATTCCGTTCAGATGCAGGTCAACGAAGCCTTCTCCGTACGGAAGATCGAGGGCAGCATCAAGGCAAGCACAGGGATCATGAAGGACGTGAACTCGCTGGTCAGGTTACCGGAGCTGACGGGCACAATGCGGGAGTTGTCGTCTGAGCTCATGAAGGCTGGCATCATCGAGGAGATGGTGGACGACACCCTGATGGACACAGAGGGTTTGGAAGAGGACGAAGAGGCCGAGGAGGAGGTTGACAAGGTCTTATCGGATATCTTGAAAGACAGGCTACCGGCAGCCAAAGCGAAGGAAGAAGAGTTGCCCTCTGTGGCTCAGCCTGTGGAGGAAGAGGAAGACGACCAGGAGGAGATGTTGGCACAGATGAGGGGCAGACTCGAGGCGTTGAAGAGCTGAAATCTTTCTCTCGAGGGTACACATGCCACGGAATTACTGGCGATGTTTAGAGATGGCTCTCAGGCGTTTAGCATTGGGCGGCGGAGTATTGTATTGAAGACTCCGTATCTAAGGGTATCTCTTGCAGATGGACATCTGCCCCAACAAACTACCAAACGAATGGTTATTTTGAGTTCCAACTCAGAACTACTCATTTCCCAGGGTTCTGATTGAAGTTCATGCTGTACCCTCCAGACTTGGAGTCTTGCTGGAACTGGAAGTTGTCTGTACTCAGCCCAAAGGGCTTAAGAATCCCGTTACCTAGCTTTTTCAGATTTCCCATCATCTCTGCCATCTCCTTATCCTTCGCGGTGTTCAGCTCCGTAGGCAACGTCCTCATCGCAGCCTGGACAGCCCTCTGATCCAAGCTAGACAACTGATGCGGCGATTTTGACAGGGCCTGGTAGTCTTCAAGCGACCCCTGCAACGACGCCCAGCCACCAACTTCGTGCCGTGCTTTTGCCCGTCTTAATAGGGCTTTGGTACGTAGCTTATGGACGTCGTTTATACCATGCCCAGTGCGCGAGAGTGCTTCGAGGAGTATCTCGGTGCTGTCGTCGATCTCGCTCACACCACCCACTGCCTCTCCTCGGCCATTTTCACCTGCTTCTTTGGCTGGTGGCGGGTCGACCCTATCTAGTGCGTCCAGGGCTTTCGTCGCCGACTCAACGGCTTCCTTCCATTCCTCTAGCTTGATGTGGCATGCTGAGATGTTCGAGCGGAGAACGGCAATGTCATACTCGAGGTATGATGGGCAAACGGCAAGAGCCTTCTCATATCCCTGTATCGCTGTGTTGTATTCGCCAGACGTGAACGTCTTGTTTGCGACCGCCTTTTCTGTTGTCGACTCCTCGAGGAGCTTCTTTTCCTCGTCTGGAGGGAATATCTCCGGAGTGTAGGTGGCGTCGGTGTTGGCCTTGGTAACAGGTTCGGCCTTGGATGGCGGCATAGTAGAGCGGATGATCGAAGGGCACAAAAGTACGTCAACCCGTTTGAGACGCGTCTGTGGCTCTGTTTTCAAAGTGACGTCGCTTCTTGAACCCTGAGAACGCTAGCGGCTAGCCTCGGTTCGTGGGGTTGCGACTCACCTAGAGGTATCAATTGTACCTTGATCCGCGACCGATACACTTACAGCGGATCTCGAAAGCCCATCAAGATGAGCTCAGAGTATGTTCTATTTACAACATCACTACCTTCATTTCGCGACAAATGCTGATACTTGTCAGCCACACCCCGCCACCCCGCATTCGCGCGGCACTGTTTGACATGGACGGCCTGCTCATAGATTCTGAAGATATATATACAGAAGTCACGAACGTCATCCTCGCACGTTATGGCAAACCTGATATTCCATGGTCCATCAAGGCGCAGCTGCAAGGCCGTCCTGGGCCACAAGCTGGCCAGATCTTTCAGGACTGGGCCCAGCTCCCTATCGACCATGACCAGTTTCAGGCAGAGCAGAAGGAGCTGCAAGTGAAGCTCTTTCCAAACACAAAGCCATTGCCAGGTGTCCTGGACCTGCTAGAAGGTCTGAAGAAGAGGGGCGTACACATGGCGTTGGCGACGAGCAGCAACAAGAACAATTTCAAGATCAAGAGCGAACATCTAGGTGAGCTCTTCCAGAACTTCGCGCTCGAACACCAGGTCCTTGGCGACGACCCCCGGATACCCGCTGGTCGTGGCAAGCCTGCGCCGGATATCTATCTCCTTGCGCTCTCTACCCTCAACAAGACGCTTGAGGCGCAAGGCCAACCACCAATACAACCAGAGGAGTGCTTGGTGTTTGAGGACAGTGTACCCGGTGTCGAGTCGGGCCGGAGAGCAGGCATGCAGGCAGTCTGGGTACCACACCCTGGGCTCTTGAAAGAATATCAGGACAGGAAGAAGGAGGTGTTGGCTGGGCTCACTGGTGAACACAAGGAGGACGAAGAACAACAGTTGCAAAAGACAGAAGTCGAAGTCAAGCAGGGCAAGAGACAGGTTGGCATGCCTGGTGAGATTGATGATGGCTGGGCAAGGCTGTATGACAGCTTGGAGAACTTCCCGTACGAGAGCTATGGCATGAAGTACTAGTCTACCCGAGAAGGAGGTTGGCACAACGTACATGGCGGCATCTTACGTTTGGGGTGAAGCGACCATACCTGGTCGCCCAACATTGTCAACGATCACTTTGGTTCAACCGCATCGACTCAGTGGACACTACAAGTGAGAAACATCTTATAATATAGCCTTAAGAAGACAAAAGTATTTGTCCTTCAAGGCTGTACTGATCAAGGTATGTAAAGTTCATAATCAGTAAATGAATAATTGTACCAAAATATCTCGTCGCAGCTTTGAAATTCTTATGCGCAATCGTGGCCAACATCGTCATCCGAGAGGCCGCAACAGAAAACTTCATACTGACAGCGCTCTCGGTCTGAAGCTCTGTTTTGCAAAGATCTTGTATGACAGAAAGCATCAGTACGTAACGGGAGAATATGGAAATTGAAAAGGCATCCTCTCAGGTTCCAGGAAAAACGGCTGATAGGCGAATCTCAAACTAACCGACCTCAACACAGAACTTGTATCTATCATAATACCTTAAGCCAAATCTCACTTAAGTATTACCCACATTATAGGTAAAACAATTCGATAAAGCTTTTTGGTATTTTCCCTACTTTCCTGCAGGTAGGGGTCTTGTCACAAACATGCTCTTGCTCTTGCTCTAGTAATTATGGAGAGCGCAGTTGCTGTCCGACAGCGCCTAAAGCGATTGCCTCCTGACATGTATTCCAGCGCGCGGGCCAGTTGTTACCGTAGATGTTGCCATGTCTGACTAACCTCTTCCTCTCCACGACACAAACTTCCTACCCGTGAGTAGGTGCACAACAAGGCGTCGTTTCATTAATGGTTCCACGCTAACGTGTGTTTTGACTGGCTGTAGACTTCGCGAACAAACCCTGGTGTGTTTCTTGAACTCTCCTCTCTTGCACCACTTTGAGATCGGACCTTCACTTGACCCTTTGTTACCAGAGCTTAACTTTTGATTTGAAAGCAGCAACACCAGTAGCATCAGCAGCAACACCAGTAGCATCAGCAGCAACAGCAGCAGCAACAACAACACCAACACCAACACCAACACCAACACCAACACCAACACCAGCACCAGCACCAGCACCAGCACCAACACCAGTACCTATCCTCTGCCCTCCAAGCTCTCCTATTGTTAGTCTAATTGTATAGTATACTGTTTGCTAATAGATTACGTAGTGACCACTACGTGCTACCGGTGCGGTCTCGCGGGCCACAAGGCCGCCCAGTGCGTGCAGGGGGCCACCCCCCTGGAAGTGGGCGCGGCGGCCCTGGGTAGGGCGATTGTAAGTACTAGTTGCTAGAGTATTTGAGATAACTCTCAATCCTCCCCGAACTCTTAGCCTTTCTTCAACTTTCATTACACCTACTCTACATGTTTCTGGTTTTGGCTTTAGCTAACTGTGCCGCAGCAAGCCCAACAGCGTTCGTCTGCCGGCCGTAAGTCGAAACATCCACATGAGCAACTTTCCCACCAGACGTCATTCCGCTATGGACTTCTTCCTATACTGCTGGTTTATTGCCCACTGATACGATGTCCTTGGCTTTTTATCGTCTTTACGTCCTGAGTTTTGGCTGGGCTTCTGCACTCAACACATACGTATGTAGCGCAGATTTTTGGCTGACAGGATTTAGAGCGATGGCACCCCACGCGTGGCCGTGGGGGCCGCGTTGACGGTGGTCGCGGTGCTGGGCGTGGTGCTGGGGGAGGAGGGGGTGGGGAGGAGGAGAAGAAGGCGAGGAGGAGGAGGAAGAACGCGGCGAGGAGGGCGAGGAAGGCGGCGGAGAAGAAGGGGGGTGGGGAGGTGGAGGTGAAGGAGGAGGAGGAGGAGGAGGAGGAGGAAGGGGCAGAGGAGGAGATGGAGGCGGAGGAGGAAGAGGAGGAGGAGGTGAAGAAGGAGGTGGAGGAGGATGAGATTCGAGCCAAGTATACTACACGACAGCAAAGTAGAGAAAATACCAAAAAACTCTACACAATGCTGTTTTACCTACAATATTGGTAGCACTTAAGTACATTTTAGCCTTAAGTATTATGATAGCTACAATTTCGCGGTCCGAAACAGCTGATGTGCTGGTTCGATTCATCCTTAACCTCTTGCTCGATCTGTTGGATCAATTGAGCTCAATCGGGGTCTCTTCCGAAGCACCTTGTGTGTGCATCATAGCACGCTCATACGCAAGTCCTACTCGCACGAACTCATCGCGACTCTCTGCCGTCTGCATGCTGGCTTTTACTGGTTTCTGTCCATTCTTCTGCGGCTTGCTAGCTCGATACCAGATCTTAAGAACAGGGTGATACACGACCTCCATATGTGCGATCAGCGTTTTATGTCGTTGGACACGTTTGCGCAATTGCTTCTCAGTCGTATCGGCAGAGCGGAGCAGGTTGAGAATTTCGTCTCGTCGCGAAACAAGATCCGGCTCATGGATCACTGAGCTATTAGTCATATCCCTTTTTGGACTATATGGTGGTTTGACCTACTTACGGCGACACCGCCCATAACCGAGTACTTTCCATGTGCCAGAGATGGAAGTGTGGGATGCAGGTCGTTTGGCGTGAAAATATCAAGTTTCGAAAGACTGTATCGAGTGATGGCATTCGTCGTGGTCTGAGACTGTCAGCTAGGACTGTATTAATGTGTTTATCAACTTACTACTTTGGGGAAATGATTCTTATCGCACGTTAAGCAACATGTCAGGTTGCCCCAAAGCGTGGAGCGTCGTTTGCTCTTCATATAACAGAGTTGACATGTCTCAGCCAACCATTTCTTCCGACTCGTGTATTTTTTGGATCTCTTTCGAGGCTCGAATTTGGCGTATTGTTTGAGCAGGGCACGTGTGTACTCTTCACCAGCAGAGTCGAAATGTTTGCTTGCCGCAGCAAGACTGTTAAGCGGATGGAATTTAGACGAGATCGAATCGTGTGGACTTGCAATGAAATCAAAGACTCGAAATAAGATCTCAAGTGGCAACGTGTCGAGTGCAGACATGTTGTTCGCCGCTGTTGTCGAAGTGCAGATTATGACGAAAGATTGATGAAATTACCCGTGCACGATGTCAGGTGAGGGCGATGTGCTGGTAAAGACGCATTGTGTTGCAGAGTCAATAGTGCGATACTGAGGCCTGCATAGCTGTGTGTTACCAAAGTTTTGTGGTATCGCAATGAGGTGAGGTTAGGCAGAAGCGGAAGTGATTGGTCGGAAAACCAGCCGCTGAACCCTGAGTGAAGTGGCTCGGTCAGCTGGACTTGGCGTATAAACGCTTCCCCACCGACGATCTTTTCCTCGATCCTCACCTCCTTCAAAACCTCTCTGAGGATCGAAATTGCCTTTTTGCGGAATTGGTGTACGAGGGAGATGACCCGAGACCCGCCAATCGCCTTCCTAGGCAAAGTGGCGGCACAGACTGTCATGAACTAATATATTTTACAGCACTTTGAAGGATACCTTCAGTTACAATATCAATGAGTGATAGTGCTGCGCGCAGTGTGTGTTATGTAGACACGCCTGTGCGCGTGTCTATGACCCCTTCCTCTCCCTGAGATGCGCCGCGCTGCCTACGCCGAATCTATTTGCCGATATCTCCGAGACACCTACCGCGATGCTTTTCTGGAGTCGGAGTTGGAGGGGCAGGATGACGCCAGTCATACATTTTCCTCACAGGACAGCGAGTCTGCTGGCGCCGCTTTGGGCCCCTTACCCACTGAGATTCTAGAGGGAATTCTTCGACATCTTGACTTCTGGACTCTGGCACGGTGTCTCCGTGTATCGAAGCACTGGAATGCGATCATATCACGATCTCCGCAGCTGCAGCAGTCGCTGTTCCTCAGTCCGAACGTTGATGAACTTGACGATGGCCCAACGCTTGTCTTCAAACTCGTCATAGACACACGGAGATCAGAAGGAGCCCAGCGCCAGCACCGGCCGATATTTTGGATCGATATCGGCAAGGTTTACAACAATCCACCCAAACTCCAGCAACCGAAGCTGACAGTGGACGGTGTCGTGTTCAATCCAATTCTACAAAACATGTTCCGTTCTGCACAACCTCTGGAGTCATCGAGCCCGCCTACGACGCCCGATGCCGAACATGTCAAGCGCAAAGATCCTGCAACACTCTGCCGTACTGCACGGGGTTTGCCCGGGGCTATATGGAGAAAGATGCTGATATCTCAACCACCTGCGCTGACCATCACGATGGAGTGCGATTTCACCTTTGACCCATCCTACCGCTGCAAGGTCTGGACACCATATACCGTCGAAGGAGGAATCACAATGGAAGACTTCTTCTCGCTTGTGCAGACGCGTATCGAGTTGAGTTTCCACGACTACCGAAGGGATCAAGCCCATCGACTGGGAGACTATGATTAGTCGCAGCAAAAGGTCAATTGGATTTATCGAGAGATATCTCACGTCTTGGTCGGAAAACCTAGTTTAACGTCCATATTCCGATGAACAGGGCTTGTGTATTCCGGCGGGATTACAAGTGACGAATGCTGCACGTTCACTACATGTTTCTGGACGTATTCGTGCTTCTGTAAGGCAAGTTATGCCTGCAGATTTGTCCATGTATTCCCGAGTGTGTAAGATTAGATGAAGAACGTATTATGAATAAGGTAATCGCTTCGTATGCTTTTTGGTTACCAGGTGCCTTCGCATGAACTGGACCGTGTTACAACATTGCGACGATGTACAGAGAATGTTGTATTCCTGTTGTACAGTATGGCAGGGGTACGTGTCCCATAAGGATTCAAGACTTTACAGCAGCCAGCTATCAATAGAAAGTAACTTATAGAGGTATAAAAAGTACTTTAGTTTTCATCTTGCTACTTTATTGTCTAATCTTGCGTGCTGCTGCACTGTTACTTGCGGAAAGGTGCTGCTAGAGGAAGAATATTTGAGGATCCACACTGATTACTTACCTCCGCCATACTGTAGTCCCGCTCCGAACCTTCTGTAAACACAAACAACCCCAGCTCTATGTGTTCGACCGGCATAAGCTCAATTAGACTCTTGTCTATCCAAGCGCCGGGCATTTCCAATAGCAAGCCCTCCGGTTATAGATACCGTCCAGAGTAGACTCGGCCTCATCCATCGCATCAATAAGCACTCGTACCTCGAAACCAGCGGTGACTATGTTGTTAAGGATTTCCTTCACAGCCGGTAACGACTCCCACAGATCAGTCGATCCCGGTTTATGGCACCGGTAGGCTTTTCGAACGTACTGGAATGTATCGTGATCCTTTTGAAGAATCTGGTGTAGCACTGATCTCAGGAGTGAGGTGTGAGACATCAAAATGCGTCCACCGCGAGTGCTGAAAAACCAGTGTGCCTCCAAGCTGCTTGACAATTGTTGCTGAATGCTTTTGATTAACACCGACTTCCCGCTTCCGGCCTTGCCTTCGATGCAGAGAATACTGGAGCAATCTGAAGCCCAGGCTAGATAATGGGGGTGGTGCCATATCCATGTATTTGTGTCTTGAATTGAGTAAGCGATCTGGCTTCGGCGGGTGTCTTGCTCCTCAAATACTAATGATTCGAGACACTCTACACTTATTAGCATAAAGAGACTGTAGATGGCAACGTGAGCATTACCTTCAAATTCGCTGCGTCCGTTAACTTGTATTCGCGCAGAAATGGTAGAAATTGACTCGCTACTGCTGGCGACAACAACGTGTATGGTTTGAGGAGGCATATGATTGAGTTGTACCAGAAGTTCTTCAGTGTCGTCTCCGCAGTCCTGGCTGATGTCTATACCGACGATAAGGGAGTCAATGGCGCATACCAATTGCAAGAGGTGATGCAAGAGCAGTTCCGAATCTTCAAGGTCGCAATCAACTGTAGTAGCCATAGAGCCTAGACACCGAAAATGGTCTTCTTTGAGACCTTCTAATACCGATTGTAGAGCTGCGACGCTCGCGCATGAGGCTAAGACGTGAAAGATAAGCTTTATCCAGAAACGTTTCGATCTCTTTTCCACTGTACGGCCAGCAAAGTCTGCCATATCGGTAAAATCGATGTACAGAATGCCTGAGCGGTCATGAGATTCATCCTGGCGAGATGTGGACAAGTGCTGAGCTACGATGGCTGCTGTTATGCTTGCGCTTATCTCGTCCTCAACGCCATCTGTGCAGCACCACAACATGCCCTCACTTGACAACCACTCCTCAAACTCAATAGTGTGCATTATTGATTGCTGGAAGTCAGATATAGGGTGTTCGGATGCGCTTTGCAGCTTATCTGCAACGTGCTCACGCCGCTGTGAAATCATAGTGTAGAGCTGCTGAGCAAGCGTTTGACATGCTGATTTGGAATGTGACTGCATACACAATGCATCTTCTGATGTGTATTTGACTCTCGGTGGACCGATTGGAATTGACGGAGACTGTGTTGTTTTAAAAAGGCTCTCTGGATAACGTTGACCAATCTCTCTCTGGAGTCGTAGAACGGCGTTGTGTCTCCCCTCTCCATAAATCAGTGGTAAATGAACGTCAAATATACCTAGGAGGCAATACGCCTCATCTTCTTCGCGTTTGGTTTGGCCGAGTAGCGCTAGAGAGCAGCTGAATTCTAGGCACTGAACTCCTCTCCTTTCGGTCACTTGACCTGATACTTGTTATGGAGTAACAAATAGATGTAGTGGATGTCTTTTTCATGAATATAACCCCCAACAGCCTCTATGTTGACTTCATGTCTAGGGCTAGAGAACGCCGGCTCTATGCGTCAAAATTCTCATCTGGCAAAAGGGTTTGCAAGTTATGAGACGTAACAATAGTGGAAGATACTCAACATCGTGAAGATACCTATTCAATTGATATGGAGAGGTGCTTTCTTACAAGCACTATCCTTGTATGCTTCACCGTCCATAAATTCATGGACGTAACAATCTCCACCCAGACGAAACAATTCCCGGAATAAGACGCCCCGTGCAGACTGTACGTTTGCCTCTGCTACTTTACGAACAACGAACGGAACCTTAGAACTGTCTATAACATAGACCTCATCACCGATCTGCGCGTTTGACGGTCCAAGCCCTAAGTATCCTCGATTGCTGATGAAAAACTTTCTGTTCCTGGTGGCGCTAATGACTGAATATTGAAATCCAACGACGCCATCGCTCTTAATAGTAGTCTTACGGGATTCATTGTCTGGTAGCTTCTGAAGTTCCTGCCATAGCTCAAACTTGTGCTTATCTTCTGGCCTTGACCTTCTCCTTAAGATGCCTAGACCAGTGCTATCAGCGTCGCAGAACTAGCCCTACTTACTCTACTCTACCTTACCTTACTTACCTACCTTCCTAAATACTTAAAACCTATAATATACTTATATAACTCTACTACTATACTATTTTTAAATACTACCTACTTTATATTAATAAGAGCTTCTAAGTTCTAGAATATAGTAAAAAGCTTAGCCTACCTCTTTAGAAAGATAATTATAACTAGTAGAAAGATACTATAGTAGTAGGAAAATACATAGTTAAAGTATAGTAGTATTGTCTATCTTCTTAATAGTTTATTAGGACTTATCTTTAAGCTATAAGTCCCTATTATATATATACTCCTTATATCTAGTTCTAATAAAGCCTTATATTATACTTAGTTATTAATAGACTAGCAGATAGGTACCTCTTACCTAAGGTAAGGTAAGGTAGGGTATAAGGTTATATAGGCTATAGGTAGCAGTAAGGTAAGGCTGTATAAGCCTTAGGTAAGGTAGGGTACCCTATAACTAAGGTAAGGTAAGGTAAGGTAGGGTTACACTATTTAAAAGGTAAGGTAGGGTAATATATAATTAGGTAGGGTTATATATAGGTATTCTATAATTAGACTTATATATTCTTAATTTTAGTACTATACACTTAAATATAATATAACCCTACCTTACCTTACCTTAGTTATAGGGTACCCTACCTTACCTTACCTTAGTTATAGAGTACCCTACCTTACCTTACCTAAGTTATAAGGTACCTAAAATAAAAAGGTAAGGTAGGGTAGGTAAGGTAACTCTATCTTACCTTACCTTTTTATTATATAACTATACCTTACTCCTACCTTACCTTACCTATCTACTAGTCTAGTTATTAATACTCTACTATATATCTTCTTACCTTTATAGAGCTTAGCTCTATTATACTCTTTATATTACTTAGCTATCTTAAACTCTACTTCCTAAATACTATTTGCCTTAAGCCTATACCTTAACCTTCTATCTTCCTAATAGTTTATTAGAACCTTAGGCCTTTATTATTACCTTTAGCTTTAAGAAACTAACTATAATAATCTAATAAAGACACTCTTAGTCTCCTAATTAAGCAGCCTAATAAACTATTTAGTACTAGCCTATAGGTTTATTCTCTTTACTTATACTAGTAATTTATACTCTTTAATTTATAATCTTACTATAATTATTACCTATTTAGTTACTAACTATATAACCTTAATAGTTACTATAATTAACTAGTCTAGATAGTAGTATTATTCTATATATTACCTAATATTTACTACTTACTACTTAGTTTTATTACTAATAGACTATTTATTACTTTATAATATATTTACTTTTACTACTATATATATAAAGCCCTTTATACCTTAATAGCTTATTAGTCTATTAAGTAAAGGTATACTAAGGTAGCTATATTAAGTAAATAAGCTAAATTTACTACTAGCTTCTAGAGCTTATATATAACTTCTTCTACTACCTAATATTACTAGCCTTTAGGTGTATATAAGCTAGTATAGGTGCCTCTTTACTACCTTTTAACTCTAGCCTTTTATTAAGCCTATTAATTAGTACTTCTTAATCCTTTAATTAGTACTTCTTAACTCTTTATATCTTAGACTAGATTTAATAACCCTCTCTACTATAGTTATAGTAGTAGTAGTAGTAGTAGTAGTAATAATTAAAAGCCTTCTAGAGGTTATAATAGATTAGGAAGCACTAATATTAGCCTATCTAAGCTATACCTAAAGACTTCTTAGGTCCTAGTTTAGAAAGCTAGTAAGTTTATTCCTCCTTTTCTAAACCTAATAGGCTGCTAACCTTTCTAGTACTTTTATTTCTTAATTACTCTTTAGGCTAACGTAAGTGCATAGCAAGTGTGCTAGATAAGTAAGCACGCTACTATAATAAGCTATTAGGCCTTCTATATGCAATTACTTAACACTATAACATTATACTATAGCTAATAGTATATATTCTTAATTACTAACGTCTACTATATCTTTTTTATATATATATAAGTTGTGCCCTATCTTACTACAGCACTTATAGTGCCTTTTACCCTACTTACCTACACCTATTTAGGCCCCACCCTTATATAATTCCCCCTCTACCTATGCCCTAACATTATATTAGGCTATTAAATCCTCTACCTGTTCCTTTAAAAGGTTTCTACCCTTCTAGATCTGCTTTCTTTTATATAATTTGCGCTTAGAAGCAGCCTTATATAACACTTTAAGCTGTAGCACTTAGGCTACTAATAATATCTACCTATATAGTAGTATTATAGTACCTCTCTATAGCTAATTAATAATCTTTACTATTAGAGTTAGTAATAATCC